>BLKR01003236.1:0-130000 GCA_011170035.1 Teleogryllus occipitalis | reverse complement strand
TTACGCGCCTATAAGACGTGATTTTCATGCATATACATTATATTCATCTACAAATGTTAATCCCAAATGTACATGAATCATAACTTCTAAAGCTCTTTGCCATTTATCTGAACCTACATAAATATATTTCGTGTGTTTATCTTCGAAAAAGATTTTCCGATTCTTCCTCGAATCTATGGCCCGCTTAAAAGTGCAAGAATGCTGAGTTCGGACTCATATTCAAGAAAATTATAAGGAATTTCGACAACTACGTTTTTGTGAGTTGTATTTATAATCAACATGTTTCACTAAAATTTTTCAACAAATTCACTACAGTAAAACTTAATACAGTAATTGTACGAACGAAATTACTATTCTTTCACTTAACTTCAAACTGAGGATTATCAAAATTTGTCATTTTTTTGTGCACAAAGGAGTAACCAAAGATGTTAATATTTAATTTAGGCCCTCCAAATAATTTGGTCTGGGGTTCTTTTGCTTATAACGCGCCCGAGTGTTCAACATTTCCCGCGAATATCATCCTTCTTTCGGCAGCCGTGTTCGGCGCGCCGTGCACTCCTAAACGAGGAGTCATCAGTTAAGCGGCAGCCACCTCCTAATTACCTGCGGCCGCGGGGCTGCGCGGCCCAGATCCGCGTTCTCGAGGATGGAGCGGGGGCGAGGCACGTACGGGAGGTGATGGATCTGGAACAGGGATGAGCGAAGAAGAAGGAAATGCCTACGGAGATATAATAGATAATGATTGTGTGTTGAGATGAAATGTGGAATAATATATAGAATTATAAAAACAAATTATTAACAGACAGCTTATTCTTCAATTTTTTTCACACAGAAATCCGTTGCATCCAACAGTAAATTCAATGGAGTTTAGAAGTGGATAATGTTGGATAAAGTTTCATCCAACATATCCATTTGTTAATCTTAACAAAAGGTGATAGAAAAGTGAACTCATCAAAAAATACGCAGGATCTAAATCAATAGGTTCTAAACGTAAAACATTTTTGTGAAGAATAAACTGCTGTTAATAACGGATTCTTATCATTAATATTAAATAGATATACATCTTTTTAGGAATAAGATTTACTTTTGAAATTCTTTAAATTTCTGGGTTTAGTTGTGTATTCAATTAATGTATGTATGTCTTTGACATTTTTGGGGTAGTATTAATCCGACTTTTGTGAGCTGTGTTCCCAGGTCTGAGTCCTGTTTTTTTTTTAATTTATTATCCACTTCTGGGGGTAAGCGAGTATGACGTTTTTTCTTTTGGCACTTAGCGATAGAAACTGAGACAATTAGTATCAGAAAGCTACAGCGTGATTTTTGCCCCTACCAGCAATCGAACCCGGAACCGCCTCAGAAAGCGAGACCCCTAGTAGATGTCCTTGAGTCGCGAAAGGCTTTAAGAGGGTAAAGCAAATTAATTAATAAATTAATATGACACTACTACTTTTTTCTTTATGTTGCTTCTGTGAATTCAGAGGTAGGCGATTACTTACTGAAACTCAGATGTACTCTGAACATTGTAACGGAGTACTTGTGACGTGAGTACGGAGTACCCCCATCGACGTCGAATTTTTAAATAAGAAAGCTAATGTGTTGGCTAACGATCACAAATAAGAATATTCGCATAAAAAAGTTTTCTTTATGTATTTGTCTCTAAGATGATCCAAAGGAGTTTGTTCTTCTTGTCACGGAATATCTAAACACACTGTTTTTCTCGTCCGAACACTTTTTAATAGCATTTGACCTCTCACGATTATTCTTAATCAATTTCATGGGACATCTTTTAGTCCATGGATTGATTGATTGATTGATTGAGTTTAAGGGCGCTTCAACGGCTAAGGTCATTTGCGCCCGTGTCAAATTATTTTAAGACCAGTGCATAATATTGCAGTTCCAAGTTAACAAAGAAAATTAAAATCTTTAATAGAAAGCTAAGTAAAACTGAGAAGGGACGTATCCTAATAAAAGAGTTTGGTACAAAATTGCCAGATAGTTTTTTTGTTTAAAATCTCGGGCTAAAAGCCAATAATTGGCATTATCATCTTCTCTCAGATAAGGCTGTACAAGCCAGTCTCTCGCAAAAAGCCAAAAAGCTTGCAGAGAGAAGATTCGTCATTACTAAGAATCTCCGCAAGGGAGCTAGCAAGGTCATGCCTTCGACGGCTCTCTCTTATCTTAACACAGTTTTAGTCCATGGAATTCACAGCTTTTTTCTGTACTTTCTAATTGCATACGCTACAACTACGTTCAGACTTAAAAACCGACCTTCCTGCTTTTAGCTTAGAATGAACAATAATGATCCGATTATGTGTCATCACATACTACTTGCCTGTTTCATAAATACTCAATTTAAATATACAAGTGAAATGGACGCTAATTTAATGTATTTTGAAGCGTTGAAGGCGAATAAATCTGTTTGTGTCAATCGATATAAGGATAGTACATTGCTTCTGTTAAGTGCAAGTCGAGAACGTACGCTAACCTAACTTTTAATCCACTTCGTCAGCAAACTTCGATCATCAGACCTGTACCAAGTAAAAAGTTACTAAAAGATCAGAGAAAGATAAAATTCAGCAAATTCGTACTAAAAATAACCGGAAAATAATACCATTTGTGTAGTACATGAATTTAGGTCCCTTGAAAAAAAACTATCTAAACAACAAATTGAGTCCGTTGTCATTAGAATACGTAAACTTTTGAATTTCAAGTTTAGCATTGCTATTAAATCATTCTATTGATGGCTCCTTGCTACATCCTCTCAAATCCCATGGACCGGCTCATCCTATTCAGTCTTCGTCATGAACAGGTCTAGTCAGTCATGAACAGGTCATCCTAGACCGTCTTCGAACACCATTCCGATACATGCGTAGGGTGTTAATCACATGGGTCAGTTTGTAGCCGTGAAATCTCAGGAACCCACGCCTGGAGCGTTTCCCACGCCCATACAGCTCGATAGGCGGACTCTTCTCCTTGGTCTCAAGTGACAAGCACTACACTCACTGTCCTTTTTATTATTCATTTTTTACGATTTAGGGGTTACTCAGCATCGAAAGCCATGGAAATCTTTGTGTGGAGTGACGATCCAATATGTAGACGATAGTAATCATGATAGGGTGAATGATGCTCGAGAAATGGATAGAAATGCAGGGAAAACTGGAGAACCCTGAAATAAAACCACCGAGAGCTCGGTTTCTCCGTCGTAAGTACCACGTGGCTTGGACGAGATTTGATCTCAATCTTCGCCGCTAGAAGGTGAATGTGCTAACCACTACCCCTAACGACCCATCCCCTCTCTCTATTTGGGTCGTTTTTGTATGTTAGAAATCTATATTATGTTTGATACAAAACACCAATGTTCCGAGATAAATCGGAGAAACAAGATTGACATTTCTAAATATAGCCAGCATTTCAATGCTTTCACGGCTAATAAATTCCTCTCTCCTTGCCTTGAATCAACCGTTCCTCCCACCTGAGCACAAGCGGAAGGTCCGTTGCACCTGTTTTGCCCCAAAACGGGCAAGAGGCTTCCGCACTTCACTCCGGCGCTAGGCCCAACCTCCCTCGGCAAAAACACTGCTCGTGCGAAGACGGGAACCGGAACGACGGAACGAGACCAGAATTCCGAAGTGGTCTGCCGGGCCCGTCACGATCCACTCCGCAATCGCGGCAGGCAGGCCCTGCCCTCGCCAGCGGCACACTTCTGACGGATACCTGGGGGCTGTTGAACCACGGGCGGCCATATTTTCCTGCGTTAGGTTGCCAGCCCTCGTGATTTCCCCGCGTCTCAACGCGCGTAATAAGGACATCCTCCTTCCTGTTTCGGGCCATCGAAAGAACTTCAACGGCTTCTGACAACCTGAATAATTAGTTTTGATAGATTTTCTTCAAACAAGTTCCATTACTCACGCCGTGCTCCCAGAACAAGAAGAGGGGCATTTCGAAGAGAATATACGGTGACTAAGCATTGATTAGCGGTCTTTAGACTTTTATTTATTAATGTGGACGCCATCTAACACGTTCAATTAATGCATAACGTTGATTAATAGAAGAAACTTGGGAGAAAAAGTTGACTCGGAGAGAGCTGTATAACATCGTGGCTGTAAAAGACGAGCAAAAATATTCACGTGAAAAAATTCAAATGCGATAGACAGATTGTTATAAAACCCCGCGGAACAAAGAGGAGATTGCAATCTGCATTTGGTGTTGCATCCTGCGAGCGCTTCTCTCCTTATCCGCGTACTTCCGCGGTCACTGACTCGGGGCCGACGGCTCAGGGCAGATGCGACCCCGGATCTTCACCGACTCTTCCAGAGGGAGGCACACTGAAGCCCTCACATTTTATGAAACTTATGCTTTCTTAGTTAGCACAAAGCAAGCGTGTTCATGTATTAATAACTCGATTCAATTCCGATAAAAATATCACCAATTTAAAGAGGAGATTTTGTTTTATTTGATTAAGTGAAGAGATGAATGAAACAAAAAGCAGAGCAATACTGCCTCTTGCAGTAAGTTATAAGTTTAGCGAGAGAAGAGCTCTTCTGTTCTGTTCACCATATTTTCTGCGAACACGCACCAATATTATGCATTCAATAGAAATTACTCCTGCACTATTACTGCCACTGTATTTCATTATTTCCTTTTATTTTAGCTAGCTTCGTAACACCGAAGTTCGCGAGCTACTATATCAGATTATTCCAACAATTTAACATAAAATAAATTAATCTCTTTCAACTTTAAATCGTACGTTAACTTGAAGTAATCGATGGTAAACTAATTTAAGCAATAAAACCACAAAAATAACTTTTGATTCATTTTGAAGAATTACAATCGAGGTTCGAAGAACGTAGCCTTCTTAGAGGCGATAGATTTCTTTTTCACCTTAGCAAATTCCAATAATTACTTTAATGCCAATGAGGCTTATTATTAACCACACAAAACAGGGTTTGCCATTCTAATGTGCCTTGAAAAATGAGAGTGTGAAAACAAGGAAATATGAACTCAATTCATCCTATGTCCCATGCAAAAACGGAACAAAAGGAAATCTATGGAATGAAAACATAAATGACAATGGAGCTGAGCAACTGGCAATAACGGAAATGAACATTCACTTCACTAACTTAATAGCGATTAACCATATCTCCCTACACAATTTCGCTCGTAACACGTGCGGCGGACAATCATCCCCAGAGTGCATCTTTCCCTCACGATCTGCGCACGGGCAATTTCACCTCCTTTCCGATCCAATCATTCTGCCTCAGGAGCCACACCGCTCGCCGGAGCACCTGGACGGCGGCGCCCGCCCGCCCCTCATTCGCCCCCGAACCCCCAGCGCATTGTTCGCGACGCGCGCCCCGAAAACCCACAGCCCCTGGCGGCGGCGACGGCGGCGGCAGCGAATGCGGAGGCGGCGGGGGCGGCGGCGGGGGTTGCGGGGGCGGCAGGCGGGGGCGGGGGCGGGGGCGGCGGGGTTGGCGAGGGTGAGGGCGGGGGCGGCGGCAGTGGTGGCGCCGGGGGCTGCGCCAGCGGATGCGGGGGCGGGGTCAGTGGCGGCAGTGGCGGGCAGAGGCGAGCCGGAGACGGGTAGAGGCAGGGGCAGCGAAATCAGTGGCGAAAGCGGGGCGAAGAGAGGAAAGGGCCGGAGGTGGAGGTGGGTTTGGAGGCGGCGGCAAAGGTGTCACAAGGGCGGCGGCGTGCGACCAACCGGCCTGCCGGCGGTCCAAACGAGACACCTGTGCTCCGCTCCCGCTCCCCGCCACTCCCATTGCTCCTTGTCACGACCAGACGTTCATCGTTCTGTTTCCGCCCCTCCGCCCGTTCACCACTTACACCTCACTTTTCCCAATCCCATAATCGCCACACTTTTCACAACAATCCGCTCTATTAATATTTGACAGGTGTATTGTATTGACTAGAATCAAGATTATTCCCGTTGTATTCTTGATTTAGGAATAATATACGAATCTTCAAAATCGTAATCCACCATAATCACAATGCCATTTTAACTATTATATTCTGATTCCAACATGGACCCTTTTCCGCCTACACTGGGATGTGCAAGATGAATTAATAGGATGAAGTGATGATATGATAATAATGATAATAGAGCAATGGTGGGATGAAAGGCAGGAAACTGGGAACACCGTGAAAATATAATGCGAAACAGTTTTGTGCACCACATATTCGACATGGATTCAATGTCAATTAAACCCGGCCCCAAGGGGAAGAAGGCATGAGATCTATCAGCTCAACCGTTTTTTTTTTTTTTTTTTTTTCTGATTACTTCCATCTTTTTCTGGAATTCTGTAGTTTTCAAGAAATGGAATCAAATGAATTCACAGGTACTCTCACCTCTGACTACCGGTCCATCATTTCGAAAATTAAAATACAATAGAAGCTCGTTAATTTAATTGTAAACAATAGTAAAACCACAAAGTGATATATAATATGCGTGTGTATTAAAGAAATTCCTTGTCTGTGAACAAAACTACCCAAAACGCGCTTTGAGAGAACATCTCAATGGAATTTCTCTAAGAGTAACAACGTAAATATTCGTGTCCATGTGTTTAACAGTTTGCTCTCACTGACATGTGAGGACAATATTCTAGATACTATCTTGAAGGATATTGGCAGTTTACAGTACCATACATTATATCCATATTTCTATTATCGCAGATTTTGTGTTACTTCCGGCCGTTAGATTCTGAACCGGGATCCAGTTTGCGATTAGGGAGTAAGTAAAAGCATATTTCAGTCGCTTTCAAACGATTTTTGGGTATTTAAACGATAGTTGCTACGACCGCTAGGATTTTCGTTTCCCTTCGTGAGTGATGTAATTCCTGTGCTTGTATTCTTAGAATGCGTTGAAATCGTTAGTTCTAGTGCAGCTCTTCAATTGTAGTGGTTTATTACCCTTCAGAATGTATCGTCAACAAGTCACAAATCGACCGCTTTCCGTTGCTGCATGTCCCATTATCAATCCCATTCCCCTCCAATTCGGGTAAATGGATTGATAATGCGCACGGTTGCGTGTCTACCATTCCGGCGTAATTCTCTCTCCGCCATCATAATTCATTGTTTTATTAACCCTTTTTTAAAATGTATCCCTAAATTCTGAACAGCTCTAGTCGAAATATTCAGACCTACCGTACGAGCTCTGTGGAGTATATTGACAGATTTTTAGATTTCTCGCATTGAGGCTGACACAAAAAAAGGCGTCATAACGAATGGAAAACAAAGGCTTTACTTCTCTACAGTCTGAGTTCGATCAGTCTGCTGTCCGAGGAACGGAACAACCACGCTCTACCCGACTCATTTATGTATCAATTAATCATCACATATCATATTGACAATTTATCAACGACGACCAGTGTCGGTAATATAACTTGCGTCTCATCTGCAGTATACCAGTCGTTCTGTGCCGCATGGGCTGCAATGGAGCCTCTGTTCCGCCTCCTGGAGCAGTCGATTGTGCGGAATGGGCGAAGGCTGCTCACTGGCGGCGACGGGTCCCTCGCGGTGGTGCATGCACGAAGAGGCTGCTGCGGCGGTGGCCTTCTTAACATCACGCGGTCTTTCTCACCCCTCCCTTCTTTCTTTTCTTTTATTCATTTGAATTTCGTCGTCTACATTTTCACTCGAATTTCTTCTACATTTTTACTTGCATTTCGTCTTCTAGATTTCTATTTGAATTTCGTCTTCTACATTTTTATTTGAATTTCGTCTTCTACGTTTTTATTTGAATTTCGTCTTCTACATTTTTATTTGAATTTCGTCTTCTACATTTTTATTTGAATTTCGTCTTCTACATTTTTATTTGAATTTCGTCTTCTACATTTTTAGTTGAATTTCTTCTTATACATTTTCATTTGAATTTCATTTTCATTTCCTCTTCTTCATCTTCTTCTTCTTCTTCTTCTTCTTCTTCTTGAGAAGTTATTTTCACAAAAGTTTTTGAACTCAAAGATCCAAAAATTGATGAATGATTATTTCGTGTTTCTGCGTGTGTCAACTGCTTAGATCATTAGTCCCATAAGCGTAGTGCATGTTTTCTTCGACAGATCGCTGTGATCTTCCCCCACTGGATGGTGAGACTCGCGACCGATTTAGACGTCGGCGAGCAGGGTTTTGCCCAACCACGTATCTCCAGCGGGACACCGCCACAGCCGGGACAAGCTCCAAGTTCTCGACTGGTCTCCCGGCATGTACGGTAGTGCAGTGCAGACAAGTGTAAGTGTAAGGGGTGACGATAGAACCAGGAAGAGGAAGGAACGATTGCGCGCGGTCTGTGGCCCGTTTGTATGGATACTGCTCCGGCATTCGCCTGATGTTAATCGGAGAAACCACGGAAAACTTCCGATCAGAGCGGTCGGCCGCTAGAATTCTCCTCCAGATAGCGACTAAATTTGACCTATCTGTCTATCTAATGCTTTTTATGGAAACGCCTGGGCATCTGAATTGTCGAACAAACCGGCAACGTGCTGGACGTAAAAACGTACGTTCGAGGTTTCAAAATCCTCTTCCTTCATATATTTTTGCCAGATTCATATTGACAGAAGCATATTTTGGGTCAATGAGGCAACTTCCCAGTTATTCGATGCTAGGCATGAAAACATAGGCAATCAAGTTCAAATATGCAAGATTTTCGCACGGGTTTAGATAACGCTATAATAGCATGTTGTACGAGCAGCAAATTATACGAGAAAGTACGTGCATTAGTAATACTACTTAACGTTTTCAGCACCCACGAAAACTCGTGTAGCATATCACAGGATTCATAATTGACTGAATATTTACAATTTTTTCATTATCGTCTAGAGGAGCAAGAGTGTATTATTATAACTGAAGTATTTTTTGGAAAGATATTACTCCCAGTGGCAAAAGCTCTGAAACTGACATCTTGAAGAAAAATATTGCGCGAGTATTATGTAATGAGGTGCATTATTGGTATATTTTGGAATATATAGAATACGTGCTCCTTGCACGTTCCAGTGACCACGAGACGTTGGGTGACACACAAGCATAGGCTACACTTTTCTGAAATGTGTCACAAGCAAAACATTCAAGTACTTAAATACCCAATTCTATGATGGATTAGTGAAACATACACCTGCCAATTATGTAGTTATTAATAAAATGCGTCAATGTGTAGAGACAAAATAAGTGCAGCAAAAATTTTAAAATGTTCATTAATTGTAGCAAACTAAATCTTCCGTAAATAATTAGGTTCAATAACCTCTTTCGTACATAGTCCAAGTGTACAAGCACTCGGTTTTGGCCCTGCATGGCAGAACGTGAGTCCAGAGATGTGTCTGGGAGCATGGAGTGTAACGTTAGCAAACCTTCGCATAGCAAACATATAGCATTGAGAATCTCTACTTTATGTTTGCATGATGTCGCGTAAAAGAAGTTACCAAGGGAGTTGTTGAATGATGAGCATGGAGAGAAGAATACGAAATGTATAAAATTTATTATGACCTTATGAATTAAAATGGTGATTTGGTTGTGAATAATGGTAAATCGGAAGTTTATAGAGCCGATTCCTTTGATACGAAAACGTTCGTTCCCAGAGTGGAGTCGTTTCTCAACAATGTGAACAGATGAACGTGTGACACAAGTGAATCATTTTTTTTATTGGTTTATTTAAGGTCGCATCAACATCTAAGGTCATTAGCGACCACTATTACTGTTAACGATATGATAACTATGTGGATGAAGCGATATGGTGATTGATGATAAGGGGTGAAAGGACGAACACAAATACAACCATGCCCGAGGCGGGACTCGAACCCGCGACCCCTCGGTCCGAGATCACTACGACACTACTGCCTTAGCGATCTCGGCCACCGGGCCGGCAAGTGAATCATTATTTACGCTCTAAAACGCGATTTAAACATTCGTTTCACACAAATCGCTCATATTATTAGTACAATTTAATAGTAATACAATGACTAAATTAATAAATTAATTTGTGTGCTGCCACCCCCAAAGCCCCGCTGTCCCACAATTCTACTATTTTATTAGTACCTTAATAGTACTCTCTATCGGAGGCTGCCGTCCCCGAAACACCTGTAATCCCGATAATTACAAAATTCTACAAATAAAATACATATTACTTTATTAATGACGCACTCTACATTATTTTCGTGTTTATTTGTAATTCATTCGTTCAATTATGAAAGAACTTATTATTTCAGTTCGTATTGTTTATGCTAGAAATCAATTAGATAGCCAACAATACGAAGGTTTACATTGTATAAAATTTGTATAAAGGTATAAAGTATAAAGGTATAAAATACGAAGGTATACATTGTAATTGAAAAGTTCAATTAAATATAGCGCAGACAAAAATTTGCAAAAATTCACATATTTTACAAGAAATTTGTAGCATGGAGTATTTCTACTTTAAACACGTTGTCATGGTGTCATGTAAAGGAGTCTACCAAGAGAGTTGTTGATGAGAATGGATAAATGAATAAGAGTGATTGTATAAAATGTATTATGTGCTTATGAATGAATAAGATGTTTAATTAATTAATTAATTAATTAATTATTGGATATCAACAGAGGCCAACAGGAAATACAAAGATATATATTAAATTTTTTTTTATAATTTCAGAAATACATTCGCATGATGAAATGCAAATTAATTGTGACTAATTAAAGTGAACGGAGAAATATATAGAAAAACTTAACACGTCGTTAAAAAAAACATGCATATTACGAAAAATAAGACAAGAATAATTGTCTGTTAATCAGTTTTATTGCTCATAAAATAGTTTCTACTTGGTTACAATTATTTCCGCAATAGTCTTGAACATGTATTTCATAACATGTAAGTCATCGAAATTTATGAGTAGCTCTAAAACCTCACGAACACTGGCTATTCCTTCTGCGATTTCAGGCACCAATAGAGACCTATCAGGTAAAGTTAAGCCGTCATGCGGCAGTGATGTCTTACTCCGAAGAAAACCTTCGTTCAAAAGAGCAACAAAATATACAAGCTCTATTCACGCAAGCGTGCCCTGATTCGGATCATACAACGTCAGGTGAACCGTCCACTTATAAGCAATTACATTGCCTAACCTCCGTAATACTAGCCGGCTCAGCAATCCGCGAAGACAGTTACAAATAACCTCCTCTGCCAGGCGCCGGCATAACAATTCTCATCAGAAATTAAGT
Source organism: Teleogryllus occipitalis (assembly GCA_011170035.1). NCBI lineage: Eukaryota > Metazoa > Arthropoda > Insecta > Orthoptera > Gryllidae > Teleogryllus > Teleogryllus occipitalis. The sequence goes on along the minus strand of BLKR01003236.1, from coordinate 118,819 downwards.
AATTTGCGCGTTCGCTTCGCTCCGGAGGAAGCCGCACTGCATCGCTGCTCTTCGAACCGCAAAGGCGCATCGCCACGGAAGGCTACGCCCTGGACCTTCAGAATGGCCATCGCTGTAATACAAATAACAGTAATAGCAACAGTAGCAACAACAGCAACAACAGCAACAGTAAAAACAGCAGCAACAGCAAAAACAATAACAGAAAAACAACAGCAACAGAAAAAACAACAGCAACAGCAAAAACAACAGCAACAGCAAAAACAACAGCAACAGAAAAAACAACAGCAACAGAAAAAAACAGCAAAAACAACAGCAACAGAAAAAACAACAGCAACAGCAAAAACAACAGCAACAGCAAAAACAACAGCAACAGAAAAAACAACAGCAACAGAAAAAACAGCAAAAACAACAGCAACAGAAAAAACAACAGCAACAACAGCAGCAACAACAACTGCAAAAATACAACAACAAAACCAGCAACAACAACTGCAAAAATACGATAGCAAAACCAACAACAGCAACAACAACAACAGCAGCAACAGCAACGACAACAGCAACAGCAACAACAGCAACGACAACAGCAACAGCAATGACAACAGCAACAGCAACGACAACAGCAACAGTAAAAACAACAACAACAGCAAAACAACCGCATCAGCAGCAACAGCAACAGCAACAACAGTAAACACCAACAGCAACAACCACCGCAACAATAGCAGCAACAACAACTGCAAAAATACAACAGCAAAACCAGCAACAACAACAACAACAACTGCAAAAATACGACAGCAAAACCAACAACAGCAACAACAGCAACGACAACAGCAACAGCAACGACAACAGCAACAGCAACGACAACAGCAACAGCAAAAACAACAGCAAAACAACAGCAAAAGCAGCAACAGCAACAGCAACAGCAACAACAGTAACAACAACAGTGACAGCAAAAACAACAACAGCAACAGCATCAACAACAACGATAGAAACAATAATAACAATCACAACAATATCAACAATAATAAATTTATTTGTCATTTTAAGGATGGATTAATTCGACTTCTGGCAGCTAGCGAAGTTTCCTGACCTAGGCTCCATTTCCGTACATTGTCCCTGGGGGTAAACCCCTTATTATGCCTGGGGGTAAGAGAGACATGTGGCGAGCATGAGAAATTCCCTTCATCGGAGGTTTTTCTTTTGTCACACAGCTGGAGAACCTGAGGCGATTGTAATTGAACGCTGCAGCTCTATTTTTCCCCGACCGGGAATGGAACCCGTGATCGAACCACAGAAATCTACCACACTTACCACGCGCCTCCCGAGATACACAGTAATGTTCATCAACAAAATTGTCTGCAAGATTCTTAGCAATTCATCATCTTGGGAAAAGGATATGCTTACTTCCCAAGTTCGTTAAGCATGACCATTTAGAAAAATCTTGCAAATATGAAATTAACTAGAAGATAAACCCAGGTTAATTATAATAGCAATATAAAAATCAGTAGTTTACAAAATGGTCAATAAGAGCATGTGGGAAGATTGTAAGAAAAATTACTAAAATTGCACCGTACTAGGACCACGACCATATCTTGACCGTACTACATTTGAACTTTTGTGATGTATGACGTGCTATGACATGCCGGAGAGATTCCAACTACGAAAAAATGAAAATGACTCAAAATGCTTTTCGAGTCTCTGAGGTCGAATCACCAAAGTAATTTATTTGTATTTTTAAGACAAATATAATGGTGTTAGTCTTTTTATATCCGAAATTTCTAACAATGCCAACGATTAACATAATCATTTCGAATATGTCTAACGAAAGAAATGGTGTACTATTAAATGTTTCCAGTTATATATCCTTTCGTTGTAAATCCAATATTCCAAAACAGTCTCACAGGGTTGATTATTCATAAATTATTTAATTGTAGTATGCAATTATCAAGGTCTGTTTAATAATAAAAACGAATATCTAAGATAACCCAATTATAGTTAATATGGATTTCCTTTACTTTGTTCCCCAAGCACATTTACCTTGCAGTTTTGAAGAACACGATTGCCTTACTATAGTCCACTGCATTGCCAGTCACATCCAACCACCAGATCAATAATGTTAAAATTTATTCCAAAAGTAAATAATTGATTTTATTTTATTTTTGATTAACAGCTCATCATTAGATTACCAAAAATTTTCATAAACAACTACATACAACTCCAAGCAAGCTACAAATACTTATTCAGTACTTTTGTTATTCAACACTTCAATATTTGTTTATACATTCTCGCTGTCCATGCTGGTACACAAGCATTAAATTAGTTAATGTACGGTCAAATTATCCAAATTAAAGGTTTATTCCAACTTTTCAATATCTCTTTAAACATTCACGCTGTCCAAGCTGCTACGCAAGCCTTAAATTAGTTAATATAATGTCGAATTATCCAAATTAAAGTTCATTCCAACTCAAGAATTGCTAAGCTAACCTGACACAAAAAACCAAAAACGGTATGTTTAAGTTGATACTTTTCGGGCACATACTAAGCCACATGATTCATTTCCTGAGGCGTACATGGCCTCTCTCCCACACATTCGGTCACCTGGCGCCGCCCCGCGCCGCCCCGCGCCGCCCCGCGCCGCCCCGCGCCGCCCCGCGCCGCCCCGCGCCGCCCCGCGCCGCCCCGCGCCGCCCCGCGCCGCCCCGCGCCGCCCCGCGCCGCCCTGCGCCGCCCCGCGCCGCCCCGCGCCGCCCCGCGCCGCCCCGCGCCGCCCCGCGCCGCCCCGCGCCGCCCCGCGCCGCCCCGCGCCTCCTCGTCCAATTGGCTCAAGCAGCGCAGGCCACGACCTCATCCGCCTTGCTGGGACGATGTCATCGAGCGCACTTTGCGGTCGCTCGGGGTTGAACCCCGGCGCTGGCGGGTTGCGGCCGGAAGCCGCGTCGGCGTTACCCAGTGGGCCACAGCACGTGTAAATTATCGCTCAAATAAGCTTAAAAACATAAATTAAAACTTTTATATACAGAATCTACTGTTTTATTGTAATATATCACTTTAATTTAATACACTATTTCATTACAGTATACTATTTCATTATATTATTGCAACTAATTTAGAATTTTTTTTAAAAGAGCAAAATAATGTAACTTTTCGAACGTTACCTAACCTACATTGAACATCAATATTATCGATCAGACTTGCATTTACTAACTACGCCTTCTTAAGCAGGTATTTCTCTTCTATCAAGAAACTATTAATTTGAAAACTTGGGAAGTTAATTTGTGCAATCATTTTACAAATTTCAAAAATGTAAACAATGTGTTTATGCTTTCCGAAAATAAGCAAAACATATTCTGGATCAGAAATGACATGCTTTTCCAATATTTATGAAGATTGTATTATTCCTCTTATGTGCCTTTAGTTTTGCTAGCTAGTAAAGTCTTCACTCCTTTCCGAGCTTTTGCCAATAATTGATCACAAATATCTTCTAAATCTACAATTTTAAATACTACTAAAAAATCTTCACGCTGAAACCCAACTTCAGACGTTTCTGATAACCCATGCAAGGAAGCGGGGTTACCCTTCCAAAAATCAACAGAACAACCAAAAAAGTCTCATGGTGTATTATGGACTAACAACGTAACTCATGTCCAGTTAGGGACACGAAATATCGGTTTTGATTATCAAAAACGCACTGTTATGTGTTGTGCTCAAAGGTATCGTGTGTTGCAGCTTGTGCGTTGCGGGTTGCATGTATACCTGCTTTTCTCCAGAATGCTATAAACAGAAAACTTCTTTATGTCATCTTACTAAATCTGTTTAACGCAGCAGTGAGAGTTAATCTTTGTCCATCAGGTGCACACATATGATGTTTTATATAAATGGTACAATACCGTCATCTTTTATTAGCGTATTACGTGGAGACAGGATTATGTTGCTATAATGTTGATCATCATAACTACTGAACGAATACGACGTCATCAAATCCATACATCGTAACAGGGACGTTAGAATTATATCATTGTATGTCAATTTTTGTTTACGTTATACATTAACTCATTAACGCCCAGCAACCATTTTACAGATCAACAACACGTTCTTGTTTTTTCTCACACTTCTTTTTTAATTGAATTTAAATTTCGAACACAAATACTTTGAACATTTCGAAAACATAAGTAAACTTTGAAATTCCTTCATGTTAGATGTCGATTTATACGATATCTTAACATGACGTTTTATATTTCTATTAAAGTCAGCGCCATCTGGAACGTTCGACCTTAGCGGCGGTATTTATTACAGATTCACATGTTCATTTCAGTATTTATGCAATGTGTGTGACGGAGGGGTCCGACTGTGTGTCTATTATAAGATCGGAGAATATGAGCGACTCACAGAAGCATATTTTTCGATCCAAAAAAACAATTTAATACCCAACAGCCTGCACGATTCCCGTTTTTTCAGCCGTGTGGACTTATTTAAATCTTATTTGCATGTACCAGTAGATGATCAGTCAAATGAAATACAAACTATTTCGATTCACTGATGAATATGGAATGAATCGAGCACCTTTCGATATCAAAACAGCTCCTGCTGAGTTCAATAGAATTATCAACCAAATTCAACATGTGCCAAAGATAAAGAAGTGCTTTGATGGCATCATAGTGCACGGAGAGACGAAAGAAAGAAGATCTTATTGTCTTTTTAAACCAACTTCGGAGGTTCCACTTGCATCAAAATCGTCGTAAGTGTGCATTTTCCATATAAAGTATCGAATTTCTAGAATGTATGGCCGGATTCAACAAAGTTTCTGAAATGAGAATGCTTAATAAGAAGACATTTTGAGAAGAGAGGACATTTTTTGGAATTGGTGACACATTAAGATCGTTTCATTCCAAACGTGTCATCAATTACAGCGTCACAACGTTATTTGCTGAAGAAGATTTCTTTTAAATGGAAAACTAAATTTGAGGTTGCAGTTTCTTCGATTGAAAGAGTAACTCATGAGTGTTAGAGTAATAAGGCCATTTAATCCAAAATTACATGTTCAACTTGCATGTAAATTTACAACACAATTTTCCTACAATTCAAAATCCTGTCAATAATTAGAAACCAGGTGCAGAGGGGAAGACGAAGTAGTTCCCGAGCCACCAGCTGCAGCAGAGGAAGAAGTTTTCGAGCCACCACGGATGCTACGACGTTTAATTATAAAAGAAAACTACTCCAGTGTGTTTTCAAAATGGTACATCAATGGTGTTGATTTAGATTCAAGTGAGAGAGAATTATTATATATCTTTACTTCTATTACCAAATCATTACGTCATCATGATGCATTTGGTTAAACCAAATGCATTATCATTACGTATCATTCTAATAACTAGGGAACGAAATTTATTGTAATAAAAATGCAAAATACGTACATATTTATATTCTTATTTTTTTTTTCCAAAACATGTAAGAAAAAATAGAAAATATGTAAAATAAAAATTAATTTTGTGTTTAAAATTGTTCTCTGAAAGCATTTTCCGAGCACAGAACGTCGTCGATTATTTCTGAACAAGGATTCAGAGTGGCTGAAAATAAGTCCTCCCTCTACAGAAGGAACTGTACACTAGACTTCACTACAAATATGAATTTTATTCGAAAATTAAAATACATTCATAGTATATATTACAATGTTTACGACGAGCCGGTGTTCAAGTGAATAGTAGAATATTGTAGCCAGTGATGGATCACTGTGTAGGGGGTTAAAAGGAATATACCCCCACCCCTTCATGGAACAACGCGAAGACACATTTTTATGAAAAATATATTTGTTTGTTTTCGATCGTTTAACAAATGTGCTGTTCGAAAAATGAGCAAACACGTGGTTGAAATTACTTTTGTTCACGAAAATTCGCTCATCGCAAAATCATCTTTAAAACCGAGTACGCAGCAAGCGGAGGGGGGGGGTTCAGTTTGAAAAATTCATCGTGAAGATATGGTGGGAGGGGACGAACAATCATGGCGAAGATATGGGTCAAAGAAGCGCAGCAGCATTTCATTTGATTTGAAAGAAAGTTGATTCCCTAACATTCATTGCAAACGCGCATCTGAAATGTTGTTTAGACGTATAAATAAGCTAAAATAAAACAAAATGTACAGTAAAAGGTAAAATATGTAAAAATTTTGTTGAGCACTAGCCAAGGTTGTTTTACATCCTATATGTGGTTTTCTGTCCTCCGAAAATCCAGGGATCTAAGCCAAGCACTGGGGGTACAGAAGCCAGTAAATGAACCATTCGCCCACCGAGGCACTGTCGAACAACTATTGTTAAATGCACATTTATTTGCGAATCTTTAATAGCTGCATCACTTCAGCGTTCCGAAATGAATCTTTTCGCCACGTGAAGGAAAGAGCGGTCTTACATTTTTGCTGTACTTTCTTTCTATTTTCGAAATGGTATAACTTTAAATACAACTGCAGCAATGTTAAAAATTAACAATACGTTTGAAATTCACTTCTGGCTATACGAAAAAAAGTTTTACTTTTTTCGGGTGTTGATGATACTGTTGACAATTAACTTAAGTATCAAAACTTTGACACTAAATTCGGATTCTCTGATATTTTAATGGCGATGTCGCCCTATGAGCTTACCCATTCTGGATCACTGTAGATCGTGTCACTCCAGGTAGCGGTATACACAGGCTGCAAGAGAAGAGGTATAGAATCTTCAGTAAGTAAAAAGTGGTACACAACGGTATATACGTCTGCAGTTGCCGAATGGTTGCTGGTAGAGCAAAACATTAGAACTCTAATAGCTGGCGAAAGAGTTGTCTGTTGTGTCATGCTACTCAGGAACTGAGACAACGACCCTGGACCCGTTTTACAACTCAAGCCACGTCAAGTAAGTAGGATCTTGGCAATCCAAACGTCGTGATACAGTAGTTATTAGAGTTGAGATGTAGTTTGTCTTACATGGGTACAACATGTTTCGCGATTTACCTCATATTTTTTTATGCTTTCAAATACTTCCTTCTCTTCCAAATAAAGGTGAAAAAGCAAAAAAACACCCACAATCTTTTCTAATTTTTTTGAGTGATTGTTGTACTGAATGACGTTGTTAAGTTGATTAGTGTTGTTTGAATTTTTATTAAACTGAACAAATAAGAGGAGCGCCGTAAATAAAAAAATTATGTTTGAGGACTATTAACCAAATGAAAAACAAGTAAACGATAATTACATGTATATTCCATGGCTTAAATATTCATAATTTGTTCATGCAATTTGAATTTTCAAATATAAAAGTTGGTGATACTTATTTTTCTGTTAATATTTCTATACACATAAAATAAATAAATCATAATAAAATGATTATTTTGCTTCCAATACAAATACATTAAAAAATACAATATCGCATTTATTAAAGCTCAGGTTTTAAATAATTGTAGGGAAACGTAAATTTGGTGCTGAAATCCGTATTTTGATCACTCTTATAATGATATCACTGCATCCTGGGAAGAAGATAGTGCAATGCGGAAAATCATTTTAAAAATTTAATGATATTTCTCCTTCATCGTGAGGTTGAAGGAACATGATTTTTAATCCCTATTTGCCTACAGTTATTAAGATATTCAATTTATAAATTCACTTTAAGTTGACACTGTCATTCAATGGTTCAACATTGTTTTGACTCCATTTTTGTGACATTTATACTTTGTCCCGTTTTTTTCGGAGACTATTTGTTAAGAGCGGTAGGTCGTTTGTACATTAAAACAAATTAAGTAACTACATTAATTTGTACATTAAATTTATACTATGATAAATATTAAAATTTGACAACGATGACCCTTTATCAGATATTTGGCCAAATGATTTCAGCAAACCAAATAATGTTCAAAGTTTTTTATGTTTATCGTCCAGCATTACAAAATCCCCTCTGCCTCGTCACTTTCAACGACAACTTTTGACAACCATGGCTTTTTATAAGATATTTTGCCAAATTATTTCAGCAAACCAAATAATTTTCATGTTTTTTTATGTTTATAGTCAGTCTTACAAAATCCCCTCAACATTGTCACTTTCAATACCCAAAGTGTGCCATCGCGATTTACAAATTAGTGTCTTCTATATAAATTATTGTCGTATTAGAAGTTAGATAACAAATATGAAGAGGAATGTGATTCACTAATTCATCATGTTGCTTACAGAGGTATGTTAGTAAACAAGAGAATACTAACCCCGAAAAGTAGAAATATTATAAAACACATCGAGAGGTAAAACATAATAAACGAATAGGCTTCAGATGTCATACATATAACATTGTGGCAACTTTCGAGAGGCAACCTGAAAATTCTATTACTTGACCAATGACCAGTGCTGGAGAGCCAACTACCGGAACATCAGACCCATCGAATGGTTAAAAATGTATCGTACAAAATAGAGAGCGCGTGAAAACAAACGTATGAGAAGTATTATTAAGCTGCACTGATAATCCAGGAATCTACAACGAGCCAGTGGTTCTTGATAAATCGTCCCGCTATTAGGCATATACCGGGAATTACTAGATCCATAGTGTGCCAAGTACAGTACATTTGGAATCACGTACGCTTCAACCCAACAAGCAAATCTAATTTGTCCTCTACTCAACTATTAAGGATTCTTGCCAATGAAGCAGAAAATACGCGAGCACATACCAAAAAATGGATTGTATAGTGTGAGAACATTTATAAAACTGAACAAATTATGTGGGCACCAAAACACACACATCATTCTTGAGAAATTGGCCGGATAACGTCGAGTAACCAATTACGGACAGAATTTACGGAAAACGTTTTCAGGATCCGACGAGAAAAACTTGAAAACTTCTTTCCCGGAAATAAGCAATCTGAAAATTTACAGTTTCCTCCTCAAAGAGACGTCTCGGGCCATTCAGTCCAAACAGATGGACCTCATACCAGCATATTCAGAAACGTATTTATAAAATGTAGTGGTGAATTAAACCGAGCCCCCTAGAAACATAATGAAACTGAACGGATGAGCATCTAGAAGACACCCAGAGCTCCTTGTCGAGTCGGTAATTGAATTTTGGGATAACTAAACAAGATAGAAATGTCAGATAATATTGTGTGGATCGTGGGTCGCTTACTTGGAAACCTCTTACCAGGAGCGGTAGCTCGGTGTATCAACTGACGTCACTGCAACGCCTCTGCCCGGGAGGTCCTAGGTTTGAGTCCTGACGGTGGCAGGATTTTCGACACTTGCGTTTCAGCCAGGTCGAATTCAGTCGTTGTGTAGAGGAGAATTCTAGCGGCAGGCTGCTCTGATCAGTAGTTTTCCGTGGTTTCTTCGATCAACACCAGGCGAATGTCGGAGCAGTACCCTACCAAACGGGCCACGGATCTGTCCGTCCTCTTCCTTGTCCCATCCTCCCCCCTTACACACACACACTGACACTAACATGGACTACACTACCACATATTCCGGGAGACTGGTCGGGAGCTTAGAGCTTGCTCCGCTGATGGGAGAGTCCTGGTTAGGAGGAAACCCCGCCAGCCGACGGTCGGTCGGCGCCGGATCTCGCCATGCAGCGGTGGGAAGATCACCGCCATCTCCCGAGAAAAAACATGCAGTACACTAACGGGACTAATGACCAAAGCAGTTGGCGTGCCCGGAAACACGAAAAAATCTATCAATCACTGGAAACCTCTTTGTGTGGAACTATAAATAACCATATCCTATAACATAATCTAAACGATAACATATAACATCCTAAACTATAACATAACGTATCCTACGTCATAATGTAAACTAAATAACCAGATCCGAATATTTATAGTTCTTGACTTGAAGTGATGACCTCAGGTCGTGTACGTCCAAACGCCCAGTGGTTGTTTAAGAATATTTTTTAACGTATTAAAACAAGCGGGAAGAAGTATAATGAAACTGCACGAATTTACGACCGGAATGTACTGGAAACGGCAGTAACAGGAAACGTCGAAGGAATCGGTGAGAAATTGTGGGATAACTCGAAAGTAAAGAATTTGTAGGAAACGTGGGATTCTATGTCAAGTTATTGATTACCCCATTCTCGATTACTAAACAATCCTATTACTCTCAAATTCTTAACTCGAAGCCTCGTGCCATTTACTTCCAAACACATGGCCGATCGCCGATTGAATAGAATATGTTTTTATATATTTCCATAATTATTTTAATATAAAGAGTGCACTAAAAGCGCAATGAAACCGAACGAAAGGGCACCTACAGTACGGATAATAAAATAAACACATATCGCAATTACATAGAATATACCCATACATATATACTTCTTAGGAAGTTGCTAACAGAATAGAGAAAACTAAAATCCACAGAAATGATTGGAAACGCTGCAAGGGTTGGGCATTGCAACTTGCATTTCTTAACTACATTTTCCGGTAACTAAACAACCACCAAACATTCAAAGATCTCATCTAGATGCGGTGGTCTCATCTAGATGTAATGGCTCAGGGCATACTAATGTCACTGCAGTGCTTCAGACCGGGAGATCCTAGAGTTAGAGACCCTACTGTAGCGGGTTTCCGACATTAGCTAGATAGCTCGAAAACAGCCGCTGTCTGGAGGAGAATTCTAGCGGATGGCTACTCTGATCGGTCTCTTCGATGGTGAAAGCCGGAGCACTACCCTTACAAACGCGACACGGACCACGAGCGATCTTTCCTCCGTATTCCTTGTCCTATCCTTTCCCCTTACACACACACACTTACACTAACATGCACTACACTACCACACATGCCGGGAGACCAGTGGGGAGTTTGACCTTGTCCCGATTGGGGGGGTGCCCCGCTGATAGGAAATACCTGTTCGGGAAAAAATCTCGCAAGCCGACGACCAAGTCGGAGTCAGATGTCATCATATACGGTGGAAGTTTACCGTGACCTCCCACGCTAAAATATGCACTAAACGTAGAGGACAAACGATCTTAGCCGTTGATGCTAAATCAATCCTTCCAAGCGGTGGCTTTGTGCCTTTTAGGTCGGCACACATGCGCGGCCACCAGCGTCGGCGCCCGAGCGCGGCTTCGAAGCGCCGACCGCCCGGCTGACCGGCGCGTGTGTCTGTGGGAACGGAGCGTCCGAGCCCGAGACATAAACATCTCCGGTCGCCCAAGATACGAGTCTCACGCCCGGGCGCTTATTACCGACCGTTTCCCGGCAAATCACAGTCATCTGCACACGCAATCGTGAAATATTTCAATTAGTGACCTTTAGGGGAGCGGCCACAAGCGCCGAAGCGGCGGCGGCGGCGCGAGGGGGGCCGCGTCTAAACAAACGGAATTACTGCGCGCGCGGCCACATGCCGTATCTTGGGCGCGGGCGCTCTTTATAGCCCCGGGTGCCGCGAGTTATAGTCGTTACGTGAACGGGGCTCGCTCGCGGCGGGGCCGGGCGGACAACTGGGTTGAGGGCGGTGCGGCAGGGAAAAGGTTGGGCGGGACGGCCAGGAATGGGTGGGGGTGGAGGAGGACGGGACGTGGGCGGAAGAGCGCGGAGAAGCGTAGTGTGGGAGAGGTGGAACGAGGTGAGGAGGGATGGGGTGAGACGGCCAGGTGAGGAGGGTCAGCGCGAGGAGGGTCAGCGCGAGGAGGGACAAGGCGAAGAGGGACAAGGCGAAGAGGGACAAGGCGAGGCGAGTCAAGGGAAGGAGGAACAAGAGGAGGAATAACAGGGCGAAGGACGACAGGGCAGGAAAGAGCTGAGCTAGGATCGGCGATGCTCTGGCGGGAAAGGACTGAGTAGAGTTGGAAATGTCTGTACATAGCGGAGCAGAGATGGAAAGAACAGGGTTGGGCAGGACGGGGACTGGAGAGGAAACGTGGTAGAGAGCAGAAAAGTGCGGAGAGAGACGAAATAAACGGGCCGGGCACTGGCAGACAAGGCGATGCCGAGAGGTGAAGCGCATCGGGTCATGTTGGATGGGTTGAGACTCGAGACAGGAACGGCAGCTCCAAGAGGGAGCGAGTGGAGGAGAGCGAAATTGGTTAGAGCGGGCTGGTTAGAGGAGGACCGGTAGAGCGGGGCTGGTTAGAGCAGGACCGGTAGAGCGGGACGGGTACAACAGGCCGGGTAGTACCAACCATGTGTAGGAGGCGAGTGAGGCGAAATGGGTACGGGAGATGACTGTGACAAAATGGGTACGGAAGATGAAGAACGGGACTGGTAGACCGCGCCGGGTAGAGTGGGTAAAGTGGGACGGGTAGACTGGAGATGGAAGAGCGGGCTCGATAGAGAGGTGAGTGCGGCGAAACAGGTGCGAGAGAAGAGTGAGAGCAGCCGGAGAGGAGAGGCGAGGCTGCGGATCGCCCGCAGGTGGCGATAGCGCGCGCGCGTCTCGCCTCGTCTGAGGACGCGGTGCGCCCGGCGGGCGAATGGAATAGCTAAATAAGGCGCCCCGGAAAACAATTACGGGCTAACACGGTCGGGATATGAAGTCATTATCGGCGCGCAGAGGCACGAGTTCGATTCCCGATCGTGCGCCGTTAACGCGAGCGAATCAGGTGCGCGGGGCAGTGGAGGTGACGGAGTAATATTCCCCAGCAAATCGTTTCTAATTCGGAACTGCGGGAAGCATATTTTAGATAAATGGCGAACGAGGAAAGAAATCGTCTTTCCACATATCAGTAGTTTCGACTCAGTTTTTTTAATAGTGTGTATGCACATTTGTACTTGATGCTGGTATCGGCTCCTATATTATTTCACTTTTTTACATACCTTCTGCGCCTCTCACACGCAACCAATTCTTATAAATTGAAATAATCTGAATGATTTAAAAGAAATTCAGCCCCAGTTGGTGCGCCATTTGAAATAAACTGCAATATACTCAAACAAACTCGGTCGAGGAATCTGAAAAGTAAATATCTTTCTATCTTGCTACTTCATTGCTAGAATTGGCTCAATGAAAAATCATATATTCATTTCACAAAAACATGGAAATTTATTAAACAATTTAAAACAATTTTGGTATTGTATAACTTTACCCAATATAAAATTAAACGTTTGTCATGACCGTTCCAACCTTATGTCTTCGCGCGCTTTTTGGACCATCTTTATCCATCTCCGACGCCGCCGTCCTCAGGTCCAGACACCATCTTCTCTCTTCTTTTCTCGGAAGCTCACTTCAATCACCGTTCATCAGATCAATAAACTATTTGCTGCTAACATTCCAGTCCAATCACTGACAACTTCGCCCAAGCCCTCAATGTCCCTCCAACTCGTTCACGTGAAATATTTTAAGCTCCACTGTCACACTTAGTGTTCAAATTTTTGATGTTCTCTCAATATCCATTCCCTAGTAGATGCTTACAAGTCCCCAAAGAAAAAAAACTCCTAACATTAATTGGAGCACGATCCGTTCATGAGCACGGCATCAGTCAGAATGAATGTCTCTCGTATTCTTTCAGCCCTGCAAAGCTCGGTTCTTAATTTCGATTGTTTATTTGCAGATAACATTTGATGTACTTTCGTACCTAGCCAATCTCTAAATTTCTTGCAAAACGAACTAGCCGTCTTCACGACTGTCACTGCTTTTTCGGCCAATCCCAGAATTCTATATAGAATTAACTAGCCGTCTCCGCGATTGTCACTGCATGAATATGTTGACCTTGACGACGGCTCGCTTACCGTTGCTATGCTAGCGTATTCACATAATTTATCCCCTTTAATTGACGCCATTTATAATAAATAATTGTACAATATTCAGTGGCATATTGGTAGGTCACAAAATGAAATCTCTAAAGAAAGAGAAGTTTACGGAGACGTGAGGAATTGCACTTTGACTTTAAAAATACGAATGATTTGTTTAAATAACGCATCTAAATGTTCATTTCAAATGCAACCCGCAACAGTCGGCTGGATATTTGAACCTATATCTCTAAATAGCTCCTAAATGAAGCGTTTTAGGGCCTTAAAAACTAAAATATTGAGGTCAAAGGCCTCGATGAAATGTTTCTTAGATCGTAATCTACAGGATGATATCTTTTTGAACATTCTATTACATTTTTACTGATTCGACGCTCTTCGATTCTACCCCACCTGTTCAGAGCATGTAAAATATGTAACTGTATGTGAAATTAAAGAAATTACTTGATAATTTATACGACTGAATTACACCGGTGTACCTATCTGCTCGGTAATAACATTAAATAAGAATATTGCAAGTATGGAAAAGAGTCGATTGTATTCTTATTAATTACATGGAGACATGTAGAACAAGTGACAGAGAATATGGCAGTCTTCAAAACAAAAGATGTATTACAGGCTTCATATAGAAATGGTAAAATAGAGAAGATGGTGGGGTTTTACATGCGAGAGTTCTCGCACGGGTAAGCTAGTAGATCTTATTAGTTATTGCTTTTTTTATGTCAAACAAATTAAAACAAAGCTTGAAAAATTTAATTGATATCTAAATGTTGAGAGTGTCGCTACAGAACGAATCAATTTTTGTTTGCTTAGAAGGTAGCAACGCTTCTTGTTACTTTCGTACTATTATGGAAAATTTAAATACAAATCATTTCAAATATTCTCTACATTGATATTTTCTATAAAAACCTATTGCAATTTGTCATAAAAAATTGAAATAAACACCAAGGTTTATAAGTATAACATTCCCAATTTTGTGCCTTGATTATGGCTGATTTAATGACCTGAAGAATAACTGTTGTAAAGCTCATGAAAGGAAAAAAATGTGTAATACCGTGAGAACAATAAATTAAAGAAATCTCCACGGATAATTGCCCTTCATAACTTACTAATTATATCAATTGAGGAACAAATATTCATTCTCTTACATAAAATCAATGAATAATTTCCCAATTAAACACGGAGGCTTTTCTGCTAAGCTAGTAAAGCTCCCAGTTCATTTCTGCTCTACTAAATTTGATGAATCCATTGGAGACCCCCCCTCTCTGAAATGAAAAATGCGTCCCAGTGTATAAGTAATATTGAAAATATTTTATTTCTATGGCTATGGCACCTGTGAAATCTCTATCCACTTAGTAAAGTATATTATTAGCCGAAAATTCATGTCTGCATATAGAAACAAATGTGTATTCCCGATTGTGTTCTCTAATTCGATGAAATAAACCCAGTGGGCTTAGCACAAACAAGACTTTATGACTGCAGTGTCGTTTCACTCCCTAGCAACGGGATTATTTTTAGTACTGTCAGAAAAAGTATGGACCATGCACGTCTCGGATGCAGTGATCACATTCAGAGAGAAATTAAAATCTGAAGTAACTGATGAATTAAATGTCAATTCCGCGTTCATAACATCACTTTGTCATTGACAGTAAATAAAATGCTTTTTAAAATGACCCGTATTTTGTTAACACATCAGTTTTGTACTCATAACTTCATATTTTTACATATTAATATTACAGCAGTTGCGAATACAGTTGCATGTTAACACGTAAACATATTTCGTATTTCTTCACATTGCTGATTGTAAATAATACAGCTTATCACATAAACATAACACCACGGCAGTCTGATTAGTAATCAATAATCATGCACAATCGTAGGCATTAAAATTAAGGTGTTGAAGTGTTGACAAAAATATTACTGATAAGTAATAGTAATCGCATAACTGTATGTACTACGTGCACCAAAACATTATATTGTTATATTTAGCCATTTCATTCTCATTCTGAGTATGGCAGTTACCTGAAGTATCAATCTAGACAATGAAAGAAACAATGTTATCAAGTCTGTCATTTTATCACACAGCCACAGCACAAGGAGTAAAAATCTT
This sequence comes from Teleogryllus occipitalis, assembly GCA_011170035.1. Classification (NCBI taxonomy): domain Eukaryota; kingdom Metazoa; phylum Arthropoda; class Insecta; order Orthoptera; family Gryllidae; genus Teleogryllus; species Teleogryllus occipitalis. The sequence continues at coordinate 103,048 of BLKR01003236.1, read as the reverse complement.
AAATAAACTAAAAATAAAAAGACGTGAAATAAAACAATAACTTTGTCTTTAAAATAGAATGTCAATACAATCGTTACACGTTTTAATCACTAAGGTTCAACGTTTAATGGAATTTTACAAAAACAGTATCATCACATACATTCCCTTCAACCGTCATATTGTAACAAGGTTCAAATAAATCTATACAAACGCCAAGGCGCGTTTTAATCCAAGGTTCCCCCTACACAAAACAATTTCCGAAGCAAGCAGATGCCACTAGCTACCACCAGTAGACACTATGTGTGCAATCAGATGTCCAGTATCGCAAACCAAACAAACCCACCGGAGCGGCCTGCGCAAAAACCGTCGGTCGCATCCGCGCGATGCAGCCAGGCGGAAAGCCGCGCCCGCGCACCCATCCAGCGCAAATCCCGCTCGCGGCGCGTCCGTCACATGTCCTCCCACGGTCGGGGAAGGGGCGGGGGTGGCTGCGCGGCGCGCACGGCCCATTATGATCGCCGATAATAAAGCAATCTACCTGCCGGGCGCGCGGGCGGGGTTCCCACGGGGGCGGCGGCGGGGGCAGGAGGGCGGTGACGGTGGCGGAGGAGGAGAAGGTGGTGGTGGTGGAGGCGGAGACAATGTCGGAAGCGGAGGCGGGGGCGATGGTGGAAGCAGAAGTGATGGTGGAGAGAAAGGAGGCGATGGTGATTACGCCTCCTTCCCTGGTGATAGCGGTGGCGGTGGCGATGACGGAGGCGAAGAGGAAGTTGAAGGCGAAAGCGGAGGGGCAGGCGAAGGCTGAGGGAAGGGCGGAGGGGGAGGCGGTGACAATGCCGAAGGTGGAGGAGTAGGCGGGGGTGGAGGCGGGGGCGAATGCGAATGAGGGGGCGGGTGTAGTTGTGGGTGTGGGGCGGAGGTTGTGTGGTGGTGGTGGTGGCGGAGGTTGTTTGGCGGTGGCGGAGGTTGTTTGGCGGTGGCGGTGGCGGAGGTTGTTTGGCGGTGGCGGTGGCGGAGGTTGTGTGGCGGTGGCGGAGGTTGTTTGGCGGTGGCGGAGGTTGTTTGGCGGTGGCGGTGGCGGTGGCGGTGGCGCAGAGGAAGAGGCGGTGGAGTAGGCGGGGGGTGGAGGCGGGGACGGAATGTGGGGGCGGCTGTAGTAGTGGATATGGGGCGGAGGTTGTGTGGCGGTGGCGGTGGCGGAGGCGGAGGCGGAGGCGGAGGCGGAGGCAGAGGAGAGGCGGAGGAGTAGGCGGGGGGGTGGCGTGCGAATGTGGCGGGTAGTAGTGGATGGGGCGGAGGTTGGTGGCGGTGGCGGTGGCGGAGGCGGAGGCGGAGGCAGAGGAAGAGGCGGAGGAGTAGGCGGGGGTGGAGGCGGGGACGAATGCGAATGTGGGGGCGGCTGTAGTAGTGGATGTGGGGCGGAGGCGGAGGCGGAGGCAGAGGCAGAGGTAGAGGCAGAGGCGAAGGCGGACGCAGTTACAGTGAAGCCGACAGCGGCTGTATCGATGGCGGAGAGAGAGGCAGAGGGTAGGGCGGTGGGGGGCGAGGGCATCGACATGACCACTTCCCTTCCCCTGCAAAACGGAAGTTCTCCCGAGGGCTCGGCAGTTGTCGTAGCAGGCAGTAACAATACAACGATATCTGAACAGAAACCGAAGCATTCCGACAGATTCCCAACCGAATTACGTCCCGAAACGTACAGCAAATAATGGCTGCCCCATTCACAGCTGAGACTCTAATAAACGTACCCAGCTGGGAATGAAATTATCGCTTTGTAAGTGGAAGGGAACTTCATTTCGAATGAGACGTTCCTTCTCGGCTGCTGCGGTGAATTTACTGGTGGAACTAATTACCTTAAGAATATGCTCTTTCCTTTTTACTCGTGACGGAGAGAATAAAAACCCAGATGTTTTTTTCTCTCCGTCCGCCTGGCTCGCCGCCTGCTTCGGCGCGTCTCCGATTCGCGTTATGTTTCCTTTTGTGCTGCGCGAACGCGAACTGCGCGAGGCACCGCGGGCGCGGGCGGGATTCGGGCCCGCCGGGACGTCCGTTAATTAAAATAATAGGATTGTAATTTAATCTCGGTCAATCTCGGTCCGGTCGCTCCGCCGTGGCGACGGGCGCACAAAGCGCGGCCATGCACGGTAGCGCGCTCTTAGGCGCCCCCCGTCGCCCCCCCCCCCCGCGCGAGATATTACGAGCGTGACTTGACGTCTGCTTCGGCGCGAGACGCCGCTCCTTTGTTTTCTCCTCGGGTTCTCATCGCGTCCGATCGCTCGCGCTGGACGCCGCCGTGGCCGCCTCTGTCGTCCCCGTTCGCTCTCGTTTCGGTTTTTTTTTTTTTTTTTTATTAGTTTGCGTTTTTGTATTTCGTTTTGGTAACGCTGCCGTCGAATTGTGTTGCGTCTTCATCGCTTCGAACTGTGCTTTCGCTCTTCGCACTTTCGTCCGGAGGGATTCGTTCCGCTCTCGCATCGTTCTCGCGAAGAGATGTGGCGTTTGGAGAATGGATTTAGTTGAAAGCCATCGCTCTTGTGATCTGTTGGTTTTAAAATTGTAGGGAAAGTTTAAGAAGCCTCAGGTTATTATCCAAGGAGATAAAATAACAATGATAACTTGAAACTTAGTGATTTATATTCATTCTTGGGGATTGTCAAAATTGTTCCTTTCTTGCCTTTGCTGAACTTATGCTGTTTAAATATGCAGAGATCATTGTACTAAAAAGGTGTACCAAAAACTAATTCCTATATTACGAAGAAAATAGGAATTCCCATATTACGAAGTAAATATAGGAATTACGAATTTAATTTCTAAGACTAAATCTTTTTTTAAAAAAATGGGTGAATCAATCTAGTAAATATTTGTTCAAATAGTACATTACATTTTCTTAATGTGTTATCGGAGGAAGACTACTCAATTCATTTTGGAAAAGTATTTTAAATATTTTGCATCACTAATTCACCAAAGATTTTTTTTACTTCTGTTATTCCCGTGAGAGAAATGAATAATGAAAGTCAACTGAATTTGGAACAGGAACCTTACTTTATGTGTAACTAGGATTAAGTCCGCTTTCAATGAAATAAAAGGAAACCCGGAACGAAAACCATGATTGTACACTCGCTTGCCAAGAGATACGACCAGAGTGAAGGAAACGGGGAAAGGTCTCTGTTGGTCTGCGTGAAGAATGGGTTTCGTGAAACGGTGCTGAAAGTCGGCGCACTTCGTACTTAATCACAGGCAAAGGTGGCGGCGTATCGGACAACAACCGCAGAGAACGTAACCTATAGTTCACTTGTATACTCAGCTGTCGGAACGGCCACCCGCGCCAGTCCGTTCACTTGCCAATCCACCGACTGCGCACCTTCTGACCCACTGTCAGCTTTGCCTCCCACCCACCCACTTTCAGATCACTCGCTAAACCAACCGCCCATTTACACAACCGTCATTCGTTCACTCCACTGCACACAGCCCAATTATTCACAAGTAGTTTTTCACTCATCTCCCAAATAAAACGCATTCTACTCGCTTGCCAATCCTCCCACAATCCACTCATCTATTCAACAACTTACTTATTTGCGGTCTTCCCACCCCTACCCACTCGCCCTCATTATCCAGTGCACCCTCACGCCCGCTCCCCTAAACACTATTCGCCTTCTCAGTACTCACCCGTCTAACTACTACTCATTCGCATACCCTCTACCCACTCTCCTACCAACCAATTCTCTTACTGGTGTTCACTCGATATTAGGCACTCTTCTCCTAATCCATAACTCCCACCAATCATTTACTTGCCTATTCACCTACCGCTTTTCCCAATTTACATGTTTGCAGTCTTCTGTTCACCTACCTTCGTATATATAAAAATACAAACTCTTTCTTTGTTTTCGCATCATTCCGGAGTTCTAAGCATCTGAGTAAACCACAGACACCTCTTACATAGCCAAAGGGTGCAGCTCTCAATTACTGCGCGAATTGGAAATTAGTATTTTAGATAATATTAATATTGTAGATAGATGGCTCGTTTCAAGTAGTTTTGGAACATATAGGATCAATCTTACGTGGATACCAGGAATTAAGACTTTTGTATTTTATACATTTATTTTCAGCTCTACGTTTCGCACATTTGGCATGTGCTTTTCATGTGCAATATAGATATATAGCAAACGGTTGACAATAGCATAAACAATATATTTTTATGTAATAAAAACAATGGAATACAAAAATATTAAAATCCATTTATACAATTTGGTCCTTATACCAGTGTTCAATATACAACATGATGATTTTTTTTTCATAATATGCTGAAGGTGGCGTCCAACTTGGTGGTCAAAAGTTTTGACTCAAAACAATTCATGTGTTAGTTCTTGCAAACAGTATAAAAGAAAGGAAGAAATACAACAATTCCAATAATATTAATAGTAATAACATTCATAACAAAAACAATAATAATGCTGATAGAAAATCACAGGCAGCGGGTCAACAGTGTCAGGAGACATCACGGAATCAAGCGACACTGTTCAGGAGCCAGATACTTAATTTTTTTTTTATCTAGGGCTTTCATCCAGCCGACAGCCGGTTACCCTTTACGCCCCGATGGGACGCATATTCGACCATATACTAGACACCAACACACTTGCGGGCTCCCCTGATCTGGGGTCAGCAGAACGCGAGGCCCTCCGCGACAATACATACATACAAAGTCAAGGGACAAACAGCCATGCCCAAGGCGGGACTCGAACCCGCGACCCTTCGGACCGAAGTGCTGAGTCGGTACTCGCTCTTAGCCACCTCGGCCATCCAGGTCGGCAGATACTTAATTTCAAATAAAATAATCAACACATTCCCTACTCGTTCCTCTTCATCTACGGTTCACTTCCCTCTCCTTACCTATCAGACGTTCGCTTATATTTCGCTCATTTGCTCAACGACTATCCCTTCACCCAACCAACCCCCGCTCCCCAACCGAGTTACCATCGGATCGCGCCATCGCCAACATCCATACTTCTATGCATTCCCCCCTCCCGAATCCCCCCCCCCGAGGCCCTCGTCTCGACCGTAGGCTCGATTGCAACGCGCCGCAATAACTCAGACAAGCGGTGCCCCCAATCTTGGCGCGCATGCGCTCTCGGGAATCCGTGCGACTCACCGCGGACGAGGCTTTCTTAGCCCAAGAGCGCAGGTAGCTCCGGAGTTCCGGGAAGACTCCCCCCCCCGCCGCGTCATCGCGCAAACAAAACCAGCGCGACTTCCCAAAGAAACGTAAAATCGAATTTTTCGTGTAACGCACGGCTGCCTGCTTTGTGCTCTAGTTAACTATTTAAACCTGCCAATCAACGAAAGCACGTCTCCGCTCATTGTCCGCCTCAAGCAACTGCGGACAGCAAGCTAATTAACGACAACAATTGATTAATACTCGCCGGTAATTACTGAAGTAGAGCCATTAATTTGACGTGTGCTGCCTCGCGTACACATCTCCATTACAGCGAGAACGAATCCCGATAATACAGAGAATTTCGCTCCGGGGTTCCCGAATCCGGCGGTTCCCGCGCGCGGGGTGAAACGACCCTTCACGTCGACCGGTCGGTCGCATTTTCTCGCAGGGCGCTGTCCAACTTGTCTCCCATTGTGAGCGCCGAAATCGAACTCGGGCAATGCGAAGCGTGGGGGCGAGAGAACGGACGGCGGCGGACACACCTGTCCGGCGCATTGACGGCCGAACGATTTGGATTCGATTACGAAACCAAAATAAACAACGCGCGCTGCCAAATTGGCCCGTTAGATGCCGCGCTGCCGGCGACACGCCGCTGGGAACGAGCGGCAGAGATCGTGACGCCGCGCAGGGCATATTCGGTGCCCGCCTTTGAGAGCGGCTCAAGCGATGCCCATTGATTGATTAGTTCGTGTTCGTCAACTGCCATTACTTCCGTAATGGTAGAGCATGTTGCAAGTTTTTGTTATGGGAGGTGGCGGTGATCATCTCCCGCTGGATGGTGAGATCCGGCCATGACTTACCAAATGGGTTTCTTCCGGCCAGGTATCGTTCCATCTGGGACAAGCTTTAAGGTCCCTACTGGTGTCCCTAGATACGTGATAGAGTAGTGTATGTGAGTGAATGTGTAGGTAAGGGGTGATGTTAGGACAAGGAAGAGAGAGGTAAGATCGCGCGCGGTTCGTGACCCATTTGTTAAGCACTGGTCCGGCACTCGCTTGCTGTTGATCGAAGAAACCACGGAAAACTACTGATCAGAGCGGCCGGACGCTAGAGTTCTCCTCTAGGCAGCAGCTGAATTTGACCGAGCTATCTAGCTTGTTTAGAAAATTCACCATCGGGACTCGAATCTTAGGACCCTAAGAGGCACTTAAATGACATCATTTCATGACCTGAGCTAGCTCCGCCGGTCCGTGCGCTGCCAAATTGATTGACCCCTTACCGACCGACCGACCGACCGACCGACCGACCGACCGACCGACCGTCCGACCGTCCGACCGTCCGACCGTCCGACCGACCGTCCGACCGTCCGACCGTCCGACCGTCCGACCGTCCGACCGTCCGACCGTCCGACCGTCCGACCGTCCGACCGTCCGACCGTCCGACCGTCCGTCCGACTGGCGACGCCGTTCGGAACGAGCAGCAGAGATCGTGATGCCGCGGGGGGCATATTTGCTGCCCGCCTTTGAAAGCGACTTAAGTGATGATAATTGATTGATTAGTTCGTGTTTTCTGGCGGGTCAGCTGCCGTTGCTCCCGTAAGTGTAGTATAAGTCCCGTAAGTGTAGAACAAGGAAGAGAAAGGTAAGATCGCGCGCGGTCCGAGCCCGAACATCAGTTGACGCCCTGAGCCACCTCAGCCGATAGTGCACTGCCAAATTGGCTCGTTAGAAGCCGCGCTGCCGACCAACCGACCGACCGACCGACCAACCAACCGACCATTCGACCGGTCGGACGGTCGGCGCCGCCGTTCGGAACGAGCGGCAGAGATCGTGACTCCGTGCTGAGCATATTCGCTGCCCGCCTTTGAAGACGGCTCAAGCGATGCCGAAGATGGCGGACCGATCAGACCGGATCTGGTTTTGAGCACCTTCAGGCGCTTTCTTTACTGCTCCTACACGGCCAGTCTTCGCCTCGAAAGGCAGATTCGTATTTAGTAATTGTTACACACCTTCATGCATATACAATTTCTTTTTCTGATGCCCTGCCTTCTACTTCTTCTGTCCAGTAAACACATCAGATAAACAAACAGGCGCGCGCGGCAAGGAAGAAACGATCGCTGAATTTCACTAACATTCGTTCCCACACGAGGGAGATGCGGGAGATAAAATTCCGCGGGGAGGCGTTGAGAAAAACCAGTCACAAATCGTTCATACTCCGCCTCTGCAACATGCACAATCGACACGTTGAGTATACAAGACACATCTAACTGCATCTACGAGTATAATCACGCACTAGCTGTTTCAATTAATCACAACTAAATTTCCGCTCACAGTCTCAAGCCAATGAGGAACCCATAGTGTTGGATGCTTATGATTTCACGTACATATTTGAAGTAACTGAGGGCTATTTGGTGGAATAAATTTAGAAATTTTAAAACCCATGTGGGGAATAAATTGAGAAATTCTTGTCTTCCATCCCTATATACTATATAATATTAAATAAATTTTGTTTTACATTATATTTGAAGATTAAATATAAATATTTAATCTTCAAATATAAATTAATTATTAAGCAATTAAATATTTTTTGAAATTTTTTTTTTAAAGGATGTTTGAAACCTTCAGGAAAGGCACGTGGAAAAGCATCCAATCCAGAGTTACAGAATACAAAACTCCAAATATGCACATCTATGTAGCACATTGTTGTGCCACGTACAATTTCTGAATCTAGTTTCACTTTTACTTTTATATGAACACGATAGATTTTGGTGCATTGGGTACTGAAATTTACCAACAAATTTGCTGCAAAAACCATGCGGTGTTCCCAAACATTTACACTTGTCAGTTTCACACTCTCAAAGTATATTGGTATACCTTAAGTGATGTTTTAATATTTGCGTCCATTTATTCTTTCTCGTAATTAGCTTTAATACCTAACAATTATTTGTAACATGTGTAATAATTATTCTTTATCACTCGTTACGGTTCGTTACCACTCCTGGAGGCTAGAAGTCAGAAAAAAAGAGAGTGCACTGCTATTTGTTTCTCTTGAAATTTCCCCAAAAATTGAAATGTCCGTTAAAACTACTACGCTTCGAAATGCCATACCTGCGGCAAAAAAGTATAAATCAAATAAACTAAATTTTATATACATCAGAAGAATCCGAAGATCCGCCTAGAAATAGTCTCGGAAGAAACAGACAGACGGCATGAGCACACGTTTCTACCCTTTCCGAAGTTCCAAGCAAAACAAGCCACAAATCGCCGACTAAGCTCCGTGGCAAACAAACCGCACATCGCGCGTACACGGTACTTCGTGAAGGTCCCTCACCCATAACTCCTCCCGCCCACATCCAGCGCGATTTCCTGCACAAGGACCTCCTCGTTGGCGCGTCTTCCTTCTCCCCCAAAAAACGCCGGCTTTCAAGGAACGCCTGGCGACGCACACGCTCCACGCGGGAATGCTCCTTCCCGCGGCGCAGGCGACCGCGCGACAACCGAAATAGGAAGCCCCCCTCGCGGGGGCCGCTTTAAAATAAACCTTTCGGACTCGCGCCCTTGATTACTTTATAACGTGGCGTGACCTCGCGGGGTCGCCTATTCACGCCCCGCTCGGGGTAACGTAATTAATTGGACAAGAGCTCGGGGGCGGGCGCGCAGGCCCTGCCCGGCGCGGCCCGCGGCCGCACAAAAGGACTGTGAGTTAGTACGCGGGAAGCCATGGGCTGGGGGAGGGGGGAGGGGGAGAGCGAGTGGGTGTTTGAGTTTCCCGATGCTGGCAGACCCTTGGGCAGGCTACGGGTGTCCAAGAGGAGGTGGAGATGGGTTGGGTTATAAGTGAGGTCGTGGAGATCTAGAAAAAAGGCTGCTCAAATGCAAGAATTAATGATTCCGGGCGCGTCAACTACTATGGTCATTAGTCCGTGTGTGTCCGTAAATGTGGTGCGTGTTTTTTGCTCGGGAGGTGGCGGTGCTCCTCCCCCGCTGGATGGCCAGATACAGCGCCGCGTATCTTTCAACAACGTGGCACCCGGCGTGATACCCGGTGCCAGGTCTCTCCCAACAACGTGGCACACAGCCGGGATAAGCTCTAAGTCCCCGACCGGTCTCTCGGCATGTGTGGTTGTGTAGTGCATGTTAGTGTAGGTGTATGTGTAAGGGGTGAGGATAGGGTAAGGAAAGATCGCGCGCGGTTCGTTTCTTAGGGTACTTCTCCGGCATTCGCCTCGTGTTGATCGGAGAAACCACGGAAAACTACCGATCAGAGCAGTCGGCCGCTAGAATTCTCCTCCAGGCAGCGACTGAATTCGACGTAGCTGAAAAGCTAGAGTGGAAAATCCTGCCGCCGTGGGGACTCGAACCTAGAACCTCCCGGTCAGAGGTGCTGCAGTGGCATCAGTTGATGCATTGTGTCACCGCTCCCGGTGCAAGAATTAGGATCAGAGTGTGTGCGAATGCCTCCTGCAGTGGCCTTTTGCTAGGCTAAGTCGGTCGCGCTTGAGCGCCTCCCCTCGTGACGGACCGACTGAACAAGCAGGACGGAGCCCCGAAGATAAGAGCTAGGTCAGGGCACGCCAAATCGGCCGCCTACTGACTTTGAAGACACTGCGCTTTGGTTACTGTGGCTGTTTCTATTGTAATGTTATGGCATTTGTCAGGATGGATTGCTAAGAAATGTGGTGGGTACCAGACAAGATAATTTTCGTGCATATTTATAATTTTATTGTTCATTCTTGTAAATGGACGCACACTACATCGAAAGAGCACGGACAGTAAGACATTTTAGACGCCTGTTTAAACATGGAACTTGGTAAGGGTGGTGCAACAACCTGCGTGTTGCGGGCTGTACAAGGGAGTGACAGAAATTAGGACTCCCGCCCAATGGCAAAACAAACGTCTCGCTAAGCAGAAAACGCCAGGACCATGGAAAACGATATGGTTGATTGATTGCTTATTAGTGATCCGGGAGCATCAACTGCTGAGATCATTAGTCACGTAAGTGTTGTGCATGTTTTTCATTGGTAGGGGGCGGTGATCTTCCCCCTCTGGATGGCGCGACCCGGCGGCGACCTACCGTCAACCAGCTGGGTTTTCTCCAACCAGGTATCTCCCACCAGCGGCAGACCGCCCCAGCCAGGACAAGTTCTAAGTCCTCAACCGGTCTCCCGGCATGTGTGGTAGTGTAGTACATGTTTTGTGTAAGGGGTGAGGATAGGACAAGGAAGAGGAAGGAAGGATCGCAGGTGGTCTGGGGCCCGTTTGTTAGGGTACTGCTCCGGCATTCGCCTGGTTTTGATCGGAGAAACCACGGAAAACTACCGAGAGCAACCGACCGCTAGAATTCTCCTCAGCGACAGCGACTGAATTCGACCTAGCTGAAAAGGTAGTGTCGAAAATCCTGCCGCCGTCGAGAGTCGGACCTTAGACCTCTCTGTCAGAGGCTCTGCAGTGACATCAGTTGATGCACCGCTCCCGGTGGAAGAGGATATGGAAAAGATAATAAGCAGTATTTATACCTTTCTTGAGACAGCAACCTCAACAGCTACGTCCCTTACTGTGTTGTCGAATTCTTCATCGCCATTCCGCGCTCTTCTTCAGATTGTATGCTAAATATCAGGCAGCCGTAACCTTCGAAAATATTCCGTTCGGCAAAGCACCTCTCAGAGAGCGTAGCGAATAGGCCCGTGTCAAAACACATCAACTACGTTTTGTACTAGCTAACAGATCGATTCGGCATTCACATTCATTTTAAGTTGTTGCAAATTAAATTCTGAACCCTACATCAAAATGTAATATTTATGAAATAGTAATTTTTGAGATAGGTAGTATATAACAGTAATGCAATTCAGTTGACGTCGGTATTCACCTGGAATTCGATAAAAGGGACGTGGCACTTCACGTGAAGATTAGTGTGGTGAGTGAGTAGGTGCATGGTTCTGCCCGTCGCAGTCCTGAAAAGGAGGCGGTGCAACGGTTTTTATACTTTACTACTCGGAGAACTTGGCGTTGTGGGTTGATTGATTTTTTCGTGTTTCCGGGCGCGCCAACTGCTTCGGTCATTAGTCCCGTTAGTGTAGTGCATGTTTTTTTCTCGGGAGATGGCGGTGATCTTCCTCCGCTGGATGGCGAGATCCGGCGCCGACCTACCGTCGGCTAGTGGGTTTCCCCCTAACCAAGACTCTCCCACCAGCGGGGCACCGCCCCAGCCGGGACAAGCTCTAAGCTCCCGACCGGTCTCCCGGAAATATGTGGAAGTGTAGTGCATGTTAGTGTAAGTGTGTGTAAGGGAGAGGATAGGACAAGAAGGAGGAAGGACAGATCGCGCGCGGTCCGTGACCCGTTTGTTAGGGTATCCGTGGTGTTGATCGGAGAATTCCACGGAAAACTACCGATCAGAGCAGCCGGCCGCTAGAATTCTCTTCCAGACAGCGACTGAATTCGACCTAGCTGAAAAGCTAGTGTCGAAAACCCTGCCGCCGACAGGACTCGAACCTAGGACCTCCCGGTCAGAGGCGCTGCAGTGACATCAGTTGATGCACTGAGCTACCGCTCCCGGTGGCGTTGTGGGATACGCCGCTAACAGTTTAATGTTGAAGCTTCGACAGCCATGCCGGTCGCTCTTCGGAGCCTATGTCCAGAGGCATGCTCAATGGGAAGTTAGATAGAATCCTCATGTGAAATCTCAAGAAGCTGAGAGGAGCCGCACTGACGCATCTTGTATGATCTTCTTTAGACCAGATGGGGGGCGCGAATCGTCGTTAACATTATCTAGGGCATTCAGGATCCTATGTACTCTGATCGCTGAAATGTTCGTCCACATTTAACGCTTATTTATTCAAGCTTCCACCCGAGCACAGCGGAATGCATATACCCCAGCTACAATTTATTATAATATTTACACATTGCATATTGTGTAAACTTTTAATTTGGTACTGAATACTCGAGAATCGAATATTTGTCACATCCAGCTCGCGGTATTCCGTTACAGCCTTATATTTCTCATTGGCTTGGGTGGAGTAGAGTAGGCAGTAGAGAAGAGATATTGGGCTCGTAGTTACGTGATGTCATGGTTGTCTATCAAAGGCGTCATCTAACTCATGGCTGCAAAAGTGTAGGGCTCATTTCACGTGCCCTGACCGCCTCTCTAAAATTCCACTAGATTTCACTCGTGTGGTCCGTTGCTCCTGACAGGAACTCGGCTCGGCGAGAGGGGTGGCGCTCGGGCACAATCGGCTCAGTCCAGTGAAAGGCGAGTGATAGCTAGTTCTTGCATTTCAGCAGCCCTGACTTAACACAATGCTTCTGATTGATTTCACTGCAATAGGCAGTCGTCTTTAAGTCATAAAGTGCGGCGTGGTGACCGACTAGCCCGTCATCGTCGAGGATGTGGCGTCTCTCGGGCAGCAGACTGTCCCACATCACACTTGAATGAAGTGGATTTAACTGCGAAAGTAGAGGCAGGCCTAGTAACCCATGTGTTACGAATACTCTGATGATAACAATAGAACACTGGCAATGATTACTCGTAGTATCTTATATCAACTGGCGAAAGGAAGATGATTAGATGAGAAAGATGCTGCATTGATAATTATGGTAAAATTAAATGTAAAAGTATAAAAAAAGCAAAAAAACGTATCATCTAAAATTAACTTTATCAAGACATTTCTAATAAATATTGCAAGCCAAGCGATAAGCGCGGTCGATTTCTACCATCTGGTGCATACGTTCAAATATTTTTCAATCCATGAAAATATTTTACTGACATGTTACCTTTTTTTGACTATCGTCTGCTTCCCCTGCACCAGGGCCTCTATTGAAAGAAGGAAAATGTAGTGTAAAAAATAAATAACTGCAAAAAGTTAAGGTGAGCTACTGAGTGGTGGTAAACACTATGGTAATACAATCGCTGAAGACATCTTCTCATAAGCATTTTTACATTTGTCGCCCCGGTTTCCTCATTAGGTACCGAAACATAATTTTGTAACGACTTTCGTTTGGTTTGGTTTGTTTTTTTCGTGTTTTCGGGCGCATCAACTGCTTTGGTCATTAGTCCCGTTAGTGTAGTACATGTTTTTTCTCGGGAGATTGCGGTGATCTTCCCCCGCTGAATGGCGAGATCCGGCGCCGACCTACCGTCGGCTAGTGGGGTTTCCCCCTAACCAGGACTCTCCCACCAGCGGGGCACCGCCCCAGCCGGGACAAGCTCTAAGCTCCCGACCGGTCTCCCGGAATATGTGCTAGTGTAGTGCATGTTAGTGTAAGTGTATGTGTAAAGGGAGAGGATAGGACAAGGAAGAGGAAGGACAGATCGCGCGCGGTCCGTGGCCCGTTTGGTAGGGTACTGCTCCGGCATTCGCCTGGTGTTGATCGGAGAAACCACGGAAAACTACCGATCAGAGCAGCCGGCCGCTAGAACTCTCCTCCAGACAGCGACTGAATTCGACCTAGCTGAAAAGCTAGTGTCGAAAATCCTGCCGCCGTCAGAACTCGAACCTAGGACCTCCCGGTTAGAGGCGCTGCAGTGACATCAGTTGATGCACTGAGCTACCGCTACCGGTACGACTTTCGTAAAATTCATTTGCACTGATGTAACTAAGTATGATACGACAAAAGTAGCGGCAACAAGTGCAGCCGCGGGGACTCGACCCGTGCGGCGATGGCGTGGGCACGTCGGCAGGAGACGTCTCGACCCCGGGACGGCGATGGCTGCCCAAGCCACGACCCAGAATCAATATATCGTATCTCGCCTATTGTGTTGGACGGCCGGAGCCTCTTCGCTCCTTCGCCACCTCGCGCGCTGAGCGGCACGACGAGGAGCCGACAGGTCCCGATGCATCGGCGCCGGCGCACGCGCTGCGCTCCCCGCGCCACCCGCCATCCCCCACCCCCACCCCCGTCGCCCTTTCAGCGTCGCTCTTGGGCGGCGGCCCTTCTCCCCAGCGCAATCGATCACCCAGTGCCTCTTCCGTTCAAACAGTATATCAAAACACCAATAGACATAGTTTTCTTGCCGTGCTGGTTGGCATCAGTTTGGCTACTTCACCGACACTAACTACACAGGCACTACGTAACCGTCACCGTCATCGACAGCGTTAACAACGTCATTGCCGTTGACACTGTCCCCGTCACTCACCGTTCACCGTGATCATCACCTACAAAAAAACCTCCACCGTTCCTTCAAAAATACCTCCACCGTTCCTTCAAAAATACCTCCACCGTTCCTTCAAAAACACCTCCATCATCACCTCAAAAAAACCTCCACCGTTCCTTCAAAAAAACCTCCACCGTTCCTTCAAAAATACCTCCACCGTTCCTTCAAAAATACCTCCACCGTTCCTTCAAAAACACCTCCACGCACCGTCACCTTCAAAAACACCTCCACCATCAAAAACACCTCCACCATCAAAAACACCTCCACCATCAAAAACACCTCCACCATCAAAAACACCTCCACCATCAAAAACACCTCCACCATCAAAAACACCTCCACCATCAAAAACACCTCCACCTTCAAAAACACCTCCACCTTCAAAAACACCTCCACCTTCAAAAACACCTCCACCTTCAAAAACACCTCCACCTTCAAAAACACCTCCACCTTCAAAAACACCTCCACCTTCAAAAACACCTCCACCTTCAAAAACACCTCCACCTTCAAAAACATTCACCTACATTCACCTTCAAAACCACCTCCACCTTCAAACATACACCGTCACACCTTCACAACATAGTCACCGTTAAAGACACAGGCACCATAGTCACCGTTAAAGACACAGGCACCATAGTCACCGTTAAAGACACAGGCACCATAGTCACCGTTAAAGACACAGGCACCATAGTCACCGTTAAAGACACAGGCACCATAGTCACCGTTAAAGACACAGGCACCATAGTCACCGGTAAAGACACAGGCACCATAGTCACCGTTAAAGACACAGGCACCATAGTCACCGTTAAAGACACAGGCACCATAGTCACCGTTAAAGACACAGGCACCATAGTCACCGTTAAAGACACAGGCACCATGGTCACCGTTAAAGACACAGGCACCATAGTCACCGTTAAAGACACAGGCACCATAGTCACCGTCAAAGACACAGGCTCCATAGTCACCGTTAAAGACACAGGCACCATAGTCACCGTTAAAGACACAGGCACCATAGTCACCGTTAAAGACACAGGCACCATAGTCACCGTTAAAGACACAGGCACCATAGTCACCGTTAAAGACACAGGCACCATAGTCACCGTTAAAGACACAGGCACCATAGTCACCGTTAAAGATTAGTCCACTGTTAAAGGTAGTCACCACAGTCATTGTCAAAGACACCGACATTTGGAACTTCACCATGTTCCTGGACAACCTTCTTCGCCAACCGCAGTGCCACCGTCATCTGCGGAACCAATCCGCTGCCACATTCTCCGGCGCCAACGCCTCCACTGCCTGAATCTCCCTGCTCCTGCCGCAGCCACCACCTCCGCCACACAATGGTGAAGCAGCAACGGCCAGCGCCGATCGGAGAGATGAAGTGGCCACGGCATCTATTCTTTGAAGGCAGAGTTACCATCTAATTTATTTCTATAATTTAGATTACGCTAAGAGAAATATTGTTTCTGACTAAAAGTTTTCACTTTCCCAGGCTCGTGTTCGGCTGAACGAGCACGTTCCTTCCAAGTGCAAAAGAAAAATAAAAGATTATTGAGATTCACAATCTCCCACGCTGCGCACACAAGCTTTTAATTGGTTCACTAAATTCTCAATTACGTATATTAATGATACTTAGCGAGTATCGTATCTCCACATTAAGAATCTTTTTGACACACGAAAACAACGATCCTACCAAGAGAAGTATTCTCGGAATTTCCGACCGAAGGCTTACAGAGGTCGAAGCGGTGTGGGAAGATGAAGAGTGGACTGGAAAAGATGTAAGAGCGAGCGATACTGTACGTACTCGTACCCTCAGGGAAAGCGCAAAGTGAATTACTGGGAGGCCTCAGACACCGCTTCCTACGCGGCCGAGCACGACCGGCCCGTCCACACCTCAAACTGGTAGTTGATAAAATATCGCCGCAACTTTTTTGCTAATTACCATAAAGCACCTGCAGGGGCGCTACGTCACAGAAATTGCAGGGAACATCATTTTGAGGAAATTATGCGGTATGGGCGGCGTTTAAAAAAATGCGCCGAATCAGATAAGAGAGAACGAAATCGCGGAGAAAAACCGCGAGGCGCAAAGAAACCAGCAAAATGTGCTGCGTAAAAAAGGAGGTGCAGCCGAAGAAACGCGGATAGTAAAAAACTGGAGTAATAAGAAGCCCTCCACTGGAGTATGGAGCGCATATTAAGAGATAAGAGGCGCGAGAGGGGCGTGGCATATAGCGGGCACTAGCGGGCGCGGCACTAAGCCGTGGAGGAGTGCGGGAGGCAGAGTAAGGAGGCAACGGGAGACTGTGGGAGGCAGAGGGAGAGGAAGAGGTTTCGAGGTAGGCAGACGGAGAGGCAGAGGAATGCTGATGGACGTAAAGGGAGAGAGGCAGGTGGGGCTGCGAAAGACAGGCAGAATGAGGCTATGGGAGGCTGTGGGATGCGAAGAGGCGGAGAGAAGGAATGAAGACAGATGCAAGCGGTTGGAGACTGTGGGAGACTCGGAAGGCAGAATGGAGCAGTGGGAGGGCGAGAAGGGCCGAGAGAGCGTCCAGATAGGGGTGAGGTAGGGATGAGGGAAGGTTCGAGATGGGGTCGAGAGGGGGTTGAGAGGGGAACGAGAGGGGAACGAGAGGGGAACGAGAGAGGATTGAGAGAGGGCCGAGAGGGGAACGAGAGAGGGTTGAGAGAGGGTCGAGAGAGGGCCGAGAGAGGGCCGAGAACGGTCAAGAGAGATCGACATAAGCCGAGAGTCACCGAGAGGGGCCAGAGCCCGAAACAGGTCAAGAGAGGCCGAGAGATCAAGAGAGGCCGAGAGATCAAGAGAGGTCGAGATAGGCCGAGAGTCGCCGAGAGGAGCCAGAGGCCAACAGAGATTTCGGAGAATGTGGAAGAGTGTGCGAGACCGCACGAGACAATGGGAGGAAGAGCGAGACAAAAAGATGCTGCTGGATGCTGTGAAAGACTGCGGAAACCGCTGGGAGCACCGCAGACCAGAAGTCAACCCAGAAGCGACGCAACATCACCGTATTCACACATACAAAAACAGAGAGAAGGCGGACTCCCACTGGCAAGAGGAAAGTCGGTGGAATGGCGGCAGCGCGGACGGTTGCCGAAGGATGGTCAGAGAGGGGGAGGCGGGCTGAGAGTTTTAAAAAGAAGAGCCCAGCCCGCCCTCTCGCGGCGGCTGATGCTATCAGTGTCGGATGATGGCGGAGGCCCCTCTCATTGTTGGCTTTATATATTATTGAGCGTGCAGTTCGGTGTGCTTACAAAATTACAGGCAACACGGGCCGGAGAATTACGACGAGATTTATGTTGAGGCCCCGGCCGGGCGCGGTGGCCGAAGGAGCGGACGCACACTGGCCCAAATGGACTCCAAAATGTGCGCAGCAAAAAATTAAAAATTCTTACGAATTATTACGGAGCGGATGTTAATGAAATGTCAGTTTTGCTGTTCAGTTTAGAACAATGCCGTTTGGTGTAGAAATTAATTTTATGCTATGATCAAAGGGAAAACCCCATTTTCTTAATCCTTTTTTTTTCATTTTTCGTTGATTTCGAATAACAAGTATTTTTTACCTTTTTTCGACATTTTTAATGAAATTTTGCTTATTTCATGAATTTTAATTTAATGGTACTTGCTTCAAATAACATTTATGAGATGTAACAAATGGTTTCCACGGAATTGTTGAGTAGCCCATTCGATTTCTTCGCTCAAAAATTGTAATATCCGCCGTTGTATGTAATCGACGGTTCCTGTGGCGCCAATCAACGCCATTGACCGTTCGGATAACTAAAGACAAATATTTCCTGGAAAATAACACCTAAGCCACAATTTGGCAATCTGAGTGCACTTGAACGAATAGAAGAAGCTTCGATTACATCAGTAATGTACCAAGAAGCTGTTCGTCCGAACTGGTTTTGATCAATTTTACGTAATTTTTCTTTGTTTTTAGGACATTTTAAAAAGATTTTAAAAGAATTTTCTTGATATTTTTGGCGATATTTTAGGTCATCAAAATCTGCCCCTTACTAATAACAAATCTAAAAATAATATCTAAAAATCGTATAATAATAATAATAATAATAATAATAATAATAATAATAATAATAATAATAATAATAATAATAATAATATGTAAAAATACGTAACTTTCAGAGTGGAGAGAAGAAGAGAGAGAGAGAGAGAGAGAGAGAGACAGACAGACAGACAGAGAGAGAGATCCTAAGGTTGCAATTGTGATCTACAACATAATTTCATAAAATGGAGCTGTTGTTGAAAGCTCACTTGAAAATTGTTTACACGTGAGAAAAGGCTTCTTATGGAAAGTATTTGACAGTAAATACGTAGAAAAAATGTACGA
This sequence comes from Teleogryllus occipitalis, assembly GCA_011170035.1. NCBI lineage: Eukaryota > Metazoa > Arthropoda > Insecta > Orthoptera > Gryllidae > Teleogryllus > Teleogryllus occipitalis. The sequence continues at coordinate 84,406 of BLKR01003236.1, read as the reverse complement.
AATTAAGATTTAACTTGCATGAAACACCGTATCATAGAGTATTAGCAATTGTACCTACGTATGGTTTGTTCGTATTTTATAATCTCTCATCCAAAAGTTACACTGACTACGAGGGATCTCAAAAGCGATTGAGACCGAGAAAGTAAAAGATTATTTTACATTACTCGAAAGGTTTGTACGCTAACATATTGGAAGTGCCACAAAAGGAATTATCTGCAATTAAATTACTGGCAACAACATTTAGATCAGACGAATCGGATTTTAAGTTCAATTTCCCTCATCCATTGATCAGATTCTGAGCCGGCCTCTTTCCCGCTTCCAACAAATATATTTCTTCCTCTCAAAGATTTGTTTGTTGTTTTCGCGATAAATACATGAATAAGAATTCATTTAAAACATTTTAGATACAAGGGAGGAATTGAGCATTTTTGATCTGAATTAATCTTTTTGAGCTTAAAATTTGAATTAATCCTGGTAAATCTAATCCATAGGAATCAATGACCCCAGAAGAATATCCGGGGAAAATTTACATATTACAATTTATTCCCATTGTTACGGTTTTTTCATTTTCTTCAAGGTTGGAGGCCGAGCAGCTCTCTCTCAACCTATACTGGAAAACCGAACACCAGACGTGCAGCAGGAGACTCAAGAAGAAGCGAGCAGATCCGTTTTTCTCACAACGGAAATTATGACAAGGTCACGAAAGCTATTCAGGTGATGGCATTTTAGTTTAAATATATCTACAGTAATTAATTTCATTAACAAATAGGTGGCACAGGGATCTGGAACTTCGTCCAAGTGTGAGGGGTCGAAAGTTGCTCGAGAACTGTAAGGCAAGGATCTTTTATAATGTGACTGAGACGTCACATCCGAGCTACCCTCTCATCCATAATCATTCATTTGTCATTCGCTCGATAATATTCATGCATCTTCCTTGGCCATGCCTTCTTACCATCGCCCATCCATTGGAAGGTAATGGCAAACCACCAATGTAATCACCTACCCGTGAAAGAGGGAACGCTCGGAACCCAAGTTCATCAGCAGCATTTGATCAACATGCCGATCTGGAGGCACGCTGTATTAACGGGTATTCCAAAGCATATCATCGTCATCATAACCATCATCATTTCATAATTTGATTAGTATGACGATGTGAAGGGCAAACTTTCAAACTTTCCTGTTGGTCTTTCCAAAGTACCACCAGCAACACCATCACCACAACCACCTCCTCAAACACCACCACCACCTCCTCCATCACCACAACCAGCTCCTTCATCACCATAACCACCTCCTCCATCATCATCATCATCATCATCATCATCACCTCCACCACCTCTAACACCATCATTTGGTTAACATCCCATCTTGGGGCCACAGAGGCAACGTATGGCAATTGGAAAGCTTCGTTGGCGCTTTGGTCCCACTGTGCACCGTCGGCGGCGGGAGGCCCTCGCCGCCGCCTCCGCCTGCACCTCCACCGCGGCGGCATCACTCTCCGCTCCGCGGCCGCGGAGTAATTAAAAATTACACCGCCACCAGCGCCACCATCGCGCTGATTAATGACGCGTGACTCCTCCGCTAGGGGCGGGCGGGCGTCGCCGGCTTCGCGCGTTCGCCGTACGTGAGGGGTCCGCAGCGGACCCCGAGTGCGGCAGATACACAGCGCACGGTTATCGAATTAACTACCCAAATACAGACCGCGGGGGGAGGGGAGGGGATGGGCCGGGGCGATGATTCTCGCGTCGTGCGGAAACGTGATGCTAATCGGCCGGCCCGCCGGCACAGTCCCCGACGGGTAATTACTGTTTTCTATTACGGCCGCTCGGAGAATAAAACAATTCCGAAGCCGGTCGGAAGAAACGTCTGCGGAAAAGGAAAATATCTACCCTCCTCCCACAACTAATGAGAAACTCATTGGCGCAATCTATATATGAATCTGAAATTACAGTAAATTATAGAGGGAAACCATTTCGAATTCATCCCCGTAGTGCCGTGTCACGCTTTTGTGGCATGTGGAAGAAGAACCCTGGCTAAATGCCCGGCGAAATAAAATTCTTCGATAGATTCCATCCTCATCAGATCCCATATTCAGTCAGAATATGACGCAAGGAACGAATAAATATGACTAAGGCTGGACTTTGGTGGATACCTGATGGCGAATGTAGAAGTCAGAATTAGTTAAAAGCGTCGGGAGGCTACAGTGGTGCTAAATTTAAAAGTTACAACAATGCACCCATGTCGACGGTTGTGATGGGGTCGATGGGGAACATTTCCTGTCAAGGAGATTAAGTATGCAGGAGGTTGGGAATACTATTAATTCAATTTTATTAACAGAAAATTAAATATTTATTTAATAAAACTTCTCATGTCTGTTGTTATTATTATTATTATTATTATTATTATTATTATTATTATTATCGTGTTTACAATGATCTTTCCTATGTTATTTTTGCTGATAAAGAGTGCTCATCTTCCCCAGAGCTGCTTTGGAAATAAGTTCGGTCGTAGAAAATGTTCATCTTATATCTGGGCTTACGACCTTATTTTCTCACAATATTTGCAGCAGAATTGCGCGCTGTCCGATGTTCATGACGTTCTCCGATGGCTGAAGTTCTGTTATTTTTTTACTACGCTTTTATTGACAAGGCTTCCCGCCGATATCACAAGTGCGTATGTTCTTGTAACGTTTAATTTCCACAGTCTAAGTTCATAAGATAGATTTTCATATTTCGATTTCTTTTTCTTTAATGTTGTGGGTAAGGGTATGTCTTATATTACTCTTTTCTTATTTTTATCTATAAGGAGAAAACGGTCAGTTAGACTGGTCTGCCTTAGTAACACAGTGTGAAACTTGATTCCAGGACTGGAGCACGAGTGTTCTTATAATATGGGGGCGAGCTGATTCATCAAATTATTGATGTCCTATTGCGGTGGCACTGTGCATTATTTTATTAATTTATTTATATCTTCCCAAGTACGCAATATCTGCGAGAGATAAACACGCTGCTGTTATGTGTTGTACAGTTTCTCCTACAGCTCCTTACTTCATTCATTAACTACATCTTCTTCCAAACAATACTTTCGATATTTTCTTGCCCGGATAACTCTGTCTTGAATTGCCAAAATAAAAAACCCTCGGTAAAATTTGTTTCTCTAAACGACACTCTACCGAAGAGGGTCTGCCTACGTCATCTTCGAGGAAGAGTTTTTGGGGTATCTTCCATAAAATTCTGGTTTCCCTTCATTACACAGTGCAACAAATTTGAACTTTATGTCTTGCCGCGAGATGAAAGTACATGTTCTTTACTAAATCATGTAGTACGCTGATTGCGAAAATGAAATCAGAAATGTTTTATCACGTACCCATTTTTCTGGAAAAGATACGCCAAATATATCACCTTCGAGAAACTTGGAAGCGACTAAATTACAATGCAGGAGGAATCTATGGAGTATTAATCTACAGATGTAACAAAGTTATTTGTATTACAAAAACTGTTTGTAAAAAAAGAATATAAAAACGGGATAAAAAAGAAAATAAGGAAATTGAAAGGTGAAAAAATGCGAAAAGAAGAAACGCTGTTTGAGGCGTCTGCCTGCTTGGGCGTTTAATTATTTGTATCATTAATTGTTTGTATTACAAAACAAAATAAAACAGTAGGAGAAAGCTGAATAAAGCTTGAAATGTACTTACAATCAACAAACTTTTCCTGGAAACTTTGTTTGTGGGTGGATGGTGATACTTCTTGTAGGAGTGTCCAGCAGTAATCTACCAAAAGGTCTGGTGACCATCTTGCCTTATATGGTCTTTCAATGGCAGCGATATCTTGGTGAAATCGTTCACCGTGTTCGTGACACATCTTCAGTATTAGGTGAGAAGAAATCCAAATGGGAACGAAGGAAATATAATTTCAGAGTCATGTTGCATCCCATAACCTTGTAACAGTCCGGCATGTGTTCCATTAGTCCCCAATTCTCAGACATTACATTTTCCAAGACATTGTTGCTTACAGCTTTCAATTCCTTCTCAATAGCCAGCATAATATCTATCAAGAATGCCTTCTCAGTAGCTAGCAACTGTTCAAAGGTAATGTCTTTCATCCAGTCTCGGATCTGAAGTCCAATTAAAATTCCTTCTTTAATTTTTGCAGTGTTAATATCAGGAAATGTAGATTGTAAAAATTGAAAATCCTGGCTATCTTTGTCCATTGGTTTCACACAATTCTTAAGAAAACCCGTAAGTAACTGAACGGAATGGGCCACTGATATCATTTACGTTTTGTAAGAGAATGGCTTTGAGACTAGTCTGTGATAAATCTATAAATAGGCGCCATTCTTTCAGTTGTGAATCATCCCACATTTTGTAAGCAGACCATTTATGTCATTACAATTTACTGTATCCTTCATTGAGAAAAAAGAGGAAAAATCAAGCGATCTTTTTCGGAAGAAGTAATTTTGTTTGCCTGTTTTAAAGATTTAGATCTGAAAATGAATGAATATGAAAATAAGAAAGATTAGAAATGAAATGAAAATAATAATATTCTACAAAGATATGGGGAAAATGGCCAGTTCCCCACCTCACACAGGAGTCGTCTTACGGTGAGTAATGCAGTCACTGGGGTTACCCGAATCCCGTAAAGGTCTTTGTCGTTTTATAGTCAAACACAGCTATACTAAACTTAACCGAAAACGTGGGTGAGATGGAAGGAAGCAATATTTTGAGTCCCCAGGTACGATTATGAGATCAAAACAATTATCATACAGTATGTGTTTTAAGAGCTAGTGTTGTTCACAGACGAACGGACGGACCAAGAACAGTCGCAGACGACAGTCAGAGCCACAACAGACTCAGAAGACAGACGGCAGACGACACATACACACACACATACAGACGACAGGCACAGACAGACACAAACGAGTCAAGGACAAACGTTTTGACAAAAAAAAAAAACTATTTCAAGAACTCATACCACGTGGATTTTGAACCTACTGCATGTAAGAAAAAGTTATATTCTACTTACTCCGTGCCAGCCGCCTACAAGAGGTATTTTTCTGTCAAAAAATCGCCACTTTTTCCTGCAGAATATTATAACTTTCCCTATACTATTTAGTAGTATTCAAGAAAATAACAATGTAATGTACTATAAAATAAAATAGGAATAGAGTTGATCGCGGGCGACCCTCATTCGAGACACCGGCAATGCGATTCCGTGTAGGTGCTCGCACTTCGCAGATAAAAACGGGCGGGCGTCGTCCTCTTTAGCTGTGGTTGGCTGAGCGCGCGGAAAAACAAGGAAAGGAGGAAAGAAGGAAAGCTGACCTGAACGACCCCGACATACGCGAGAGGATAAGTTTTTTAAATCTTTTTTTTAAACTCTGAATGCCATTTTCAGCTGTTCTGCACGCGGCCGCGAAACCATGTATTTCCGTCTCGGAGGAAAGCACATTTACACGTTCGCGGTCTTTTAGTGTTTTCGTAAACCAATAATGTGTTTGCTTTCTCTTCCCCTAAGGCACGTCACAAGCGCGTGAGTTATCTTCGGGAAGTTAATTGTATTAACTTTACGAAATTCTTATGTAATATGTTAAATAACAATCAAATTAATTCGGCAGATTATGTATTACGATACTTCCTCGTTTTTTACATTGGCTTGAACATGTTGCACTTTTAACAAATAGCATATTAATATGTTAATTTTGAAGTGCCTCGCAGTGAAAGGTAATACATAATATTACGAGAGTTTCGTAAACACGAGAGCCAACGATGTATGAGAGTCAACAGGAAGACGCAGAGGAATCTTCTATGATATATTTTTGCTTTATATTCTTTCTTATTCTTATTTCTACTTCTTATTCTATATTAGATGTGACATCCCATCAAAAAACATACTCCGAATTTCTTCTAAAATAGCTACCTCCCTGTGGAACAAATTTCGAAACCAAATTTCATGCGTTCTATCTTGAATATTTCGTATCCCCGACTCTGTCAACACGATATCATCCAGGAAACTTGTGTAGCCACGGTGGCCACGGGTAATGCCGGCAAGCCGATTCCGAGCTCGTTTCAACACAGGGACCATCGAAGGGCTTCTCCCAGAGGAATGTTGCGCCGTAAGGGATGGCTGCAGTGGATGGGGTCGGCGCCAGCGAACCTGAATCCGGCATCCGCCAGTGGACGGACGCATCGCACGCCACTTCACTTCGATGTCTTGTCTCTCGTATGCGATAAGGGATAGCGCCACACGCGAATGTGAGATTGCCCGGGAATCCGGTGCGAAGAGCTTGGAATTCTGAATAAAAATTTACGTTCCCCAAGAAGATCAGAACTTTCCGATACGTGTGTACAGATACTTTTCTTTCCGATTTTGGAAGTACCGGTATTAACCGAAGTTTGTATTTTTGGAGTCCTCCTAGCAGAAATTTGGTGGGCGGCTCTTTTTCACTGTACTATTAAACAAATTAAAATATCAAACAGAGTCTGTCTCATTTACCATGTACCTTCATGAAACTACATTTTCTCATTTTTTACTTTAATATTAACAATTAGTGAAAGTACCCTATTTCACCTGGGAGGAACTTCTTTTGTTCAGCACAAGTATAATACTAGAATAATGTTATTTTATGATCAATAATATCGAATAATTGAAGACATAATATTGCTGTAGGTACCTAATGTCGGCACCAATATCAAAGCAAGGAAATGAGTAAGATAATATTGCAGACGATGCATTGCAGATATTCTGACGATGCACATTAGCGAGAAACCTCAAAGTTTATGCCTCAGCAACCATCAGATAACCTTGACAAACAAAAATATGAATAGAAGGCAGCTGTTTTTTCTTATTATTAAGTCTACTTTAATTCAACAGTTAATTTCGTCTTCTTCCACTCTACGTCTACACCCAAACTTAGATAGGGTATTAAAAATATTTACATTATATGTGCTTTTGCAGGCTGTTGAATTGTAGATGCAAGTGAATGTGTGAATTTTGATTTCTCCGTGAAGATTTATGTTGTTTATTATGAAATTTATTTATTTTTATTTTTTTGTCATGAAGATTATCAAAAATTAGCCCTAACGATTTACAAAATAAACGCCGTTTTTACTGTTGTTTACTAATAAATCAAATTAAATTAAAACAATTCCTTAAAAGAACACGTGCGTAGTTAGTTTCTCGGTGTATATTGAAGGAAAATTACGTTCTGCAATAAACGTCATAACACTGCGCAAACGCCATCACTCGAGGTCGTGGAAACGATACACAAACAATTAATGTCAATCGGTATACGTTCTTAATTAGAGCGTCTATCAGTTCCGCTTTATAGTCTTCAATCACTAAAAATAAATGAGTTCAAAACAGAAAGACTTTATAAGAGTTAGATTCGCCAGGACTTTGAAGGTCTTCTTTGAAAGAAACAGCATTGAAAACAGATTAATGCAGTTTCAGTCGCAGGAAAAAGCATTAAATGCAGTTATTAAATATTAACCGTCACTACTGTTAAAGTATGATTTAATGGAGCATTAACATAATTTTGAAATAACTTTTCACATTGCAGTATTTTTATCTAGGAAGGCTTTCACAAAAATATTTAACGCAACTCCTTTTGTAGCTATATATTACAATCACATTTTCACAACATAATGAATGACGCTAACATTCCATTCATCAGAGCAGGCGAGAACCAATCGCGAAGGAAAACGAAGGTCTCCATCCCATATTTTCTTTAGTTTTTGAATATAGACACCTTAGTACTGTCAGAGGTCCTGCAGTAATGAGAAGGAATAAATATGATACTTCAGTTATTTAAGCTATTTTATTGGCAGAGAATGACGTTTGATTCCGCAGATGACCGCTGATTCCCACATCGTCACATCTGCGTTCAAATCACTAGCCGACCTTGCCTACAGCTCCCGGTATTCTCACAGGAGCAACAACCCCGATCTTTTCCTATAGGAGACCTTTGATAAACAACATCGAAATTCCCGAGCTCACGGCGCTGGCGGCGGCGGCGGCGGCGGCGGCGGCGGCGGCGGCGGCAGGGCTCCCCGAGAGACGGCGTCGCCAGGGTGCCCGGTCGGCTGCGTCGCGTCGCCGCCTTCTTTATGGCAATAATCCGTGCCGCGCCGCGCCGCGCCTCGGACGAAAGGGGCGAGCGGGCATTGGCCGCTAGTAAATCGACGGCTCAGCCAGACCGCGACGGCCAGCGCGACGATGCTCCCGCGCCGTCTCTGCCCCCCTCTACCCCCCTCTGCCCCCCCCCCGCCACCAACCCACACCGCCGCCTCCGGACACGTCTTTTCTATAAGCGACGCTCAAAATAAATTTTCCTAAACACCCAAATGGAATCAAGACATTATCCCGAACACTTGTTTTAATTACAATGTGATAAATATGCTAAGCGTGTTTAAGGAGTCGTGTATGCTTCCTTGGGGCAGCGTCGCCTCGCCGCACCCCGTCCAGAAACATTAATAATCCCACTTACTAAGTGTTAGTTATACTCCCTGGCGGTGTATATCACGGGGGTCGTGCAGGCATTTCTTGCGCTCCAGCGTGAATGCCGGGAACAGCGCCAGTATGGGTCGCGCCGACCGAATCGAATCCTACAAAAGCAACAAATTAACGGTGAATACGTATTCAAATTCACGCCATTGAATTCCGCACCGTAAATTACTTCTCGCGCAGTCGGCTCGGAACGAAAATAAAACCGGAACAAAAAGCCGCCGGACTTTCCACGTAGTATCTTGACTAAGCCATCTAGATTTTTTTTCCTTGCCGACGGGTCCTTAATACAGAACTTAAATAACCCTTATTATAGAAGCCACAATGTTACTCGAGGACAAAGAATCTATAGAAGGATCTGGTTACCGAGACCGGAAATAGTTCCAACTTTAATACTTAAAAACGAATGGATCGAATGCTAAAATATTGCGATAATCCGAAGTCCTTTTTTACAAACCGAGATTTCGTTATAATATGTACTGTGTATATAGTTGCTTGATTTTCTAAGTAGCTCTTTTATGACAAAAATGTGTAGTAATAAAAATCGTGATATTTCATTTGCAAATTGGGTTTTCAAATTTATTCTACTTATGATACTTGCCAAATCTTTGGCATCAATTTGCAATAAAATGTTAATATGAAATTAGAACCCATGTTAAGGTTTAAATGATAATGTAGTTTATAAGTTGCAACGTGCAAATAACAACCGACACTACCATTACATCATTCGAAAATCTTCGGAAATCTTAACTCAAGAAGGAATAAAATCAGAACAAATCATCTTACGCAAACAATAAAAAAAACAGCAACAGATAATAACACAAAAACTTTGACACGCAACATCCAAAGCAGTACCTCAGTCTCCAAACCGGATGCCCGTCCCACGCAACTTTGCCAACACCGTCGAGTGTCCCCCGCAATGACTCAAATTGACTTACGCCGCGACGACAACGGCGACGCTCGTCCTCCCGCGAACGAAAACAAGATTCATACGAGCGCTCTCAGCCGGCGACGAGCGCGAACACGAGCAGTCCCCGCGACCCGGACGCGCCGTCCGCGCCGCGTTACAGCGCCTTATAAGCCGAGCAGATGAATCAATTATGCATTCCAGACGGCTCTAACACTCATTCCCATCCATTACATTACGCTTTTTTTTACGCGCGGCCATTATTTCACCCGGGGAAGACGGAACGAGCGTGGCAGTGACACCTTAACCGCAGCGTTAGCGCCGTGAAATACGGCCTACGGCGGCCGCGCAACGAGGTATAAGGGCCTTACGCGCATTCCTGGGAGCATCAGCGGCCCAACGGCCGGCCGCCTGCGGCACAAATCAAGACCTTAAGTGGCGCCATTGTCTCGGCAGCGGCCGGCCAACGGCAGTGGCAGTGCGAGCCGCGGGCGGCGCGAAGGAAGGCATGGCGGTGGTGGTCGTCGAGGAGGAGATGGTGGTGTTGGCGGTAATGATGGAGGTGGTGAAGGAGGAGGAGGTGGTGGTTAAGGAAGAGAAGAAAGTGTAAATGGTGGTTGAGGAAGGGAAGAAGGTGTAAATGGTGGTTGAGGAAGGGAAGAAAGTATAAATGGTGGTTGAGGAAGGGAAGAAGGTGTAAATGGTGGTTGAGGAAGGGGAAGAGGAAGAAGGAAGTGTAAATGGTGGTTGAGGAAGGGAAGAAGGTGTAAATGGTGGTTGAGGAAGGGAAGAAAGTATAAATGGTGGTTGAGGAAGGGAAGAAGGTGTAAATGGTGGTTGAGGAAGGGAAGAAAGTATAAATGGTGGTTGAGGAAGGGAAGAAAGTATAAATGGTGGTTGAGGAAGGGAAGAAGGTGTAAATATTGGTTGAGGAAGGGAAGAAGGTGTAAATGGTGGTTGAAAAAGATATGGCGATTATTAGGCGGCGGATTTTAATGATTTTGAATATTTTTGGCCGTTGCTTCAGGGCATAGCGAAGTGAAACTTCTTGACATTTGGTTAGCATTGAAGGGCTCAGTAGAAAAAAGGGCTATCCCTCAGTGGCATAGTTATGAGATAATGAGGGTTTTACCTGACCATCCCTAATATAATTCAATGCATTTTTAAATTTTTAAACACAGTACACTTTTATAAGTCCATTTTGAATTTAAATAACATATTATACTAAAAGAATAATATTTGAAGTTTTGTGTAACGCTAATAACTCAAAAAAATGGGATAACTCATTTTTTCTTCTGAGCCCTTCAATTGGATATTAAACAGATTAAAATGTTAGTGCATATTTGCCCGATTTTTCCTGTTGCTACATATTGTGTAATTATAGGCGCATATTTCGTTTAATAGAGACTTGTGTGTAAAACGTTTCATTTTTTCATAGGATCTATTTATTTGTGAGCTTTTATTGATTAGAAAGAGCTTGTCACAGTTTGCTTTATTTTCTTTTTTACACTGGATAAAATACTTGTACAAATAAAGAATATTTCTTCATATCATATTTTTAAACTAGATGAGAAATGAACCAAGACATGCTTGTACAATATACTTCACTAAGTTGCATATTTTCTTCCATTATTTCTCCCGCGAAGTAAGCTCGGTTATACTATGTTGGCATACTATATATTTTCATTCCAAGCATGCTTCTGAATTTTGTCAAGAAATGTTCATAGAAGAAATGAAATATTGTTAATTTTAACTGCATATTAAAGAACAAATTTCAAAATTTTTAGGTCGTAAATGCATATTTTTAAAAGCATTTTCAAGAATTTTGATGGCATAAAAATTCTCTCCCTAGTGATTATGGGTGGAGGAGAAGAAGGTGGTAATGACAGAGGAGGAGGAGGTAATGATGGAGAGGGAATAGGCGGTATTGATTGTAATGGTGATGGCCGGTGGTAGTGGGAGTGGGGGTGGAGGTGAGGGTGTTAGGGGGGACATGGAGGAGAAGATGATCGGGAGGAGTTGGACATAGTGTGAAGGGAGATGGAGAATGTAGTAGTGGAGGGAATAGGACAGAAAAATGTGCGAGTTGAGTGCAATAAGGGATGATGGCTGAGGAATGATGCTGAAGGAAGGATGCAACACTTGGCAAAATAAATTAGAAGTATCTGCAACAACGAGAGTGGTAGTGTCAGTGGCAAAGGAGTAGGTAGTAGTGGAGGTAGAGATTGAGGGGATGGTATTTTACGAGGAGGTGAAATAAAGTAGTGGGAGATGATATTGAGGAGTTGATGGAGAAGGTGGTAAGGAGGGCAAAGAAAATGAACAAAACCGAAAAATGTTAGACGATTTGAGAAAATAAAACATAGTGAGATTGAAATATATGCCAAGCAATGAAAAAAATGCAAAAAATAGTGAGGATGTAGCAGCGCTGGCAGTGGTAGCAGCATTATCAGTAGCAGTAGCAATGCATACCCGAGGTAGATGAAGGAGATGTACTGATAGTGGAATGAAATATAAGCAGGGTGAAATTATGATAGCCGTGTGAATTTCAACAACAAGGGTAGAGGGAGTCAGAGTAAAGAAAACAAATATTGGAAATATTTATAAATAACACCTGTGATTAAAAAGAACTTAAGTAGTTTTTCCTGAGACATTTATCTTATTTTTATTTAATTTTGTTATAATTCAATTCTTAATAAATAAGCCAAATAGTTAGCCGACATTTAAAAGTTGTACGAGGGAATAAATGGCATACCAAACATTTCCTCGCCCTAGGATTTTGAAATTCAGAATTTGGATACTGTAGAATTGAAGGGGATTTTCCCTCGCTTAGCCTTCGCCCTCGATCGTTCTGCGTTTCTGTAGATTTAAACAAATTTCACTCTCCCTGCTATAATAAGTTAGGTAAAATCAGAATTTTACGGGTTAGGCAGTGGCGGACGGTAAGGAACTATATTGGTGGTGCCAGTTCGTAACGAAACATCATCAAAAAAAATCGATATTAAAAATTAAAACATCGATATTTTAAAGCTGATTAATTTTCAACTTTCCATTCGTGGGCCACAAAATTTAATTTTAAGTGACCGTGTTTATTATTACCTTATAATGAAAATTAAACTGAAAACAAACAAAAAATAATAAGATCAAATGAATATACTGAGCCTGGAAGCCTGATCGCCCACAATAATCTCCAGAGGTCAGAGCTTCCTGAGTTCGTCGAAGAAGGGTACAGGAAGAGTTGGAAGACCTTACGCCCACGACGTACGCCACCTCTCCATGCGTGAACTACGAGGAAAGTGACAGGGCATCGGGGTCATCCCGAGTGAGAGATAGTCTGATCAACGGTAGTATGTACACTTACTTCTATTTTTAGTTCTACAAAATTGTGATATTGGAAATTTTTGTTCAAAAACAAAACATTGAAAACATACTGTAAAAACATCGTGCACAAAACAACGATGTTACAAAACCATTGGCTTTTATACATAAATGTTTAAAACATTGATGTCGCATCCCTAGTGCCAGAAAAAAGGTACCAATGATATTACTGGCATTCTTATGGTTATCACCCGAACATTTTTATTGGATACTAGCTGACCCGGCGAACTCTGTTCCGCCTTAACAGAGAACTCCGTTCCGCCCAAACATACGAAAACCCGCGAAATCACGCGAAAACGTGCAGAAACGTGCGTTCTCACACAGGAACGCTGTTGAACGGGATAAACAGTATCCTATGTCCGTCTCCTGGCTCTAAGCTTCCTGCTCACCGAATCGATACAGCCGTTCTTGAGTTATAAATAGTGTAACTAACACGACTATATATAGATATAACGGCGAACGAAAGGCGGCTTTCATTATCGCCTTCTGTTATCAGTGCGGTTACAACAATGGGTTACAACAGGCAACAATGACCGCTAACATGCGAAATCACGCGAAAACGTGCAAAAACGTGCGTTCTCACACAGGAACGCTGTCGAACGGGATAAACAGTATCCTATGTCCGTCTCCTGGCTCTAAGCTTCCTGCTCACCAATTTTCAGCCAAATCGGTACAGCCGTTCTTGAGTTATAAATAGTGTAACTAACACGACTTTCTTTTATATATATAGATTACTAATAAATATTAAGTTAATGATGTATTGTTAAAACAATTCCACCCTTTAATTATTAAAATCTAAGGAAATGAATTAAATTAATTTATGACACTAAGTATTAAAAACATATTACTTACCAAATTGTTGAAAGACATCTCCATCTGGCTTAATACGAACGGTACTGAAAATCCATTTGTCGTTCTTTCGTGCTTGCAAATAGATCTATCACTTTGGAATTGAAATTCTCAATCTTACTCACGAACGATTTTTCACAAGACAACATTCCTAAAGCATTTAATCTTTCTTCCTTCATGGTGTTTCGAAGGAACGTTTTATCTCTTTTAAGCAAAGAAAAACACCGTTCAGCTTCGGATGTTGAGATAGGCATGTTGATCAACTTCAAAAGTTTCATTGTCTCTTCGAATGGATCACACAACTCATTTTCGAGAATTAACGATAGAAAAGGAACTGCTCCAGATACTGCTCTAAGTTCAAGCCTAGCGTAGAATACTTGAAGTTCTCCTTTCAGTTTTCTTTTTTCAACGAACAAGTAAATGTCAGTTATTTCGAGATAATTGTCCGGAAATTTTTTAAAGTACTTCTCAAAGTTATTTGCATTAAATAGATTGGTAGCAGTGAGCGTGAACTGAAACCTGGTTTTTATTTCAGAGAGGATGGCATCACATACTTCCAAAGCATCTCTTTTTCTGGAATCATTAACTACACGTGATATTTTAGGAGGCAATATTTCATGACTTTCAGAATAAATATCATTTATAACTGCGTCAATGTCATTCCTGATGGTCTTATCTTGCAGTCTCTGTTTATATGATCCAGCTTTTTCAATTGTAGAGGGTAATTTTAAACTGTCATTACTTTCAATTGCTTCCATTACTGTTATGAAATCATATCTGTTTTCGTACACATCTTTAACTAAACGCGAATGATACCTCCATTTTGTGAGTGATATGCGGGGCAAGCTTTTCTCCATGATGTCTCGCCAAACTTTAAATCTCTGCTGTGAACTGCTAAAGAAAGAGCAAGTTCCTGAGAGGAGGGCAAAGAAGATGCGTACACTGCGATTAACAGAGGCTGCTGTCGACATAATGAGATTGAATTGGTGCGCATAGCAATGGATATAATTTGCGTTTGGATATTTGTCCTTGATTAATTTTTGTACTCCACTTAACCTTCCACTCATTACTTGTGCTTCATCGTAATTTTGAGCGATCAGTTTTCCTGGTTTATCTCCAATTAAAGGATCCAGTTCTCTTAAAATACAATCTGCGATGGAAATAGCATTTTGACCTTCTGGATTAACAAAATTTCACAATCTTCCCACTGGCTTCCCATGAGTTATGTATCGCAACACAAGAACTAATTGAATATCGCAAGAAACACCAGTAGTCTCATCAGCAATTATTGCAATATAGTCAGCACTTTTTATTTCTTTGCGAACTTCCATGTGGTACACTTGCAACATGCATTCAAGCAGTTCGTTTTGAATGATCTTGGAAACCCCTTTAAACACAGACGACTAGGAGAGATGTGCCTATAGATCCTTATCTAATTCAGCACTCAAATGAATGAGCTCACGAAATACCTCTTTATTTTCAGACGACTCTGTTTCATCATGGCTTCTAAGCGCCAACTCCAGTGCACCGCAGAAACAAATACAGTTAATAATTAAATTTAAAGTATATCTCTTCTTGTCCACTTGTTTGTTATGATTTTATGGTTTGCCTGTACTGTGAATCCAATCTATTCTGAATGTTGGTTTTTTCATGAAACGAGAGACTCAATTAAATTAATATAAATGACATATTATGTGGATTATCAAAATTTTATTATGTACCATTTACAAGAAAAACGTCATTCGATAAATCGGATCACAAGCATACCTTACTCTTGTGTGCAGCTGTCGGGCTGCCCGGTTATGTTTTCAGTAAAAAGGACACTGGTGAAATTCCTTGTACCAAGTTATTTATTACTCTAAAAATAAATTTGCAAAATTTTAACCTTTTGATGTCTAGACCAACTTTTTCGTTAAAGTTATGTTACTGCTACTTACTATACTATGTTATATACTAAATGAAAGTATTTCGAATCTAAAAAATAATATTTATTCGTAAGATATTCACTGGAATTCTTTCTTGGATGATTGTCTTTGAAGCATTTGGGATACAATCTCACATCACATTTATGGTACACGAATTTTGCTTTACCGTAGCAGCGACATTTCATTTCTGTAGATACAGAAATTGTTCAGGGGTTTTTACCGTCAAAACATGTCAGTATGTGGCTCATTTGGTTGTTTTCCTTCTTTATGTTCCACGCATTTTCAACAAGCTCAAACAAATATCTTTTCCGAACCTGTGGACAGTTTGAAGCCGTCTAAAATTATAATTTGAACCCGGAAAGGTACTGCAAATCTCAGGCGCCCAACGGAAGGTATGAGAGTATAACAAGGAACTGGTCAGAATTATTTTGAGCGACTTGAGTTGGGGGTAGGAATAATGTGAAAAAATACAATAAGTGAATAATAGAGGGAAACATTTCAGAATATCAAAGGCAGTAGTGAAGACGACGGCAAAGAAGCAAGAATTGATGGTGGAAGAAGAGAAAGGGCTGAAAGAAAAATGAGGTAAGGAGACTAAGTGCTGAGATGTCAGGAGCAGTAATGTGAGCGTAAACTTTATTTATTTATTTATTTATTTATTTATTTATTTATTTATTTATTTATTTATTTATTTATTTATTTATTTATTTATTTATTTATTTATTTATTTATTTGTTTGTTTATTTATTTATTTATTTATTTATTTATTTATTTATTTATTTATTTATTTATTTATTTATTTATTTATTTATTTATTTATTTATTTGTGTATGATTATTAATGGGGAGACTGCTATTGGTGAGGGTCTTAGGCAGTTGTTCCGCACCCGAATTTTTCGACCCAGGTTTCCTTGGAAGCCTACCCCCGACGCGGGTCCTATATGGAGCAGGCGCACCGCGCAGGCGGTCCCTTAAATGCGCCTGGGATTTCACTTTCACTTTCTGCCGCCACCGCCTTTCGGGCTCAAATAACTATATCCCAATGCCTGGTTGGCAGAAGGCGAGATCTCGTTAGGGAGATTCTGTCGGAGTGCTTTAAGCTTGCCGGGCATCCGCCAGGGTTCTTTTACATGCCACACGCGTGACATGGCTGCTGTAGATTTTCCGCCCTTGGAAAATCGACGCACCTCCGCTGGGATCGAATCCGGTCACTGGGGGTTCAGAGACCAGGAAGCTGACCCCTCGCCCACCGAAGAGCGCTTGGACTGGACAAATCAGATGCGTCTTAAACCGAGGTGCGGACTGAGAAGTGTCCCAGCTCCAAGTGATTCAATAAAAGAACTCATTCAGGTGAGTGAATTACGTTAGATGATGTCTGATCAACCGAAGACAGTTGAAAACACATTCAGGTTGAATTACGAAAGTAAATGTGATAATACAGACTAGAAATAAGGCAATAACAATGTTCTATTATACAGAATTTAACAGAGTGTGGGATGGACAGGAATGCATGGCAAAAACAATCCAGACGTCTACATCAGCAGAGATAGAAGAATGAGGTAATTCTCAGGGTTGCCATCACTCCTCCTTTTGGAGGATATGTCTTCCTTTTTTAACATTGTCCTCCTGTCTTCCATCGTTTTTTAAATATATATGGAATGTCCTCCTTTTTGTTCCGTTAAATTGAAAATAATACAGGCATAATTTTAATGTAATTAAATTAATTAATGGGTCTTCATGTCTTGAATATCGACACTTTACTAAAAAAATCCATAATAGAACATTAGGCTTATTGTGATATAAAACTTATTTATGGTTATTGTTTGGTGGATAACGAAGGTGAGTGCGGGGGAGACGTCATCCCGTCGGAAGCTTTCATTTTTAATGACGCAGTCTAATGGGATTTTCAAAGACTTTTATGGTTTGGTATTGTTGAGTATATTATTCATACATAGTGGACTAAAAATGTAAAATATCCTCCTTTTCATTAAAATGTCGTATACTGGCAACATTTTTTCTGGTAACCCTAGTAATTCTCGGCAGACCAAGGCAATCCTGCACGTATCATACCACTTCTCTGAAATGTATCTCTGCTTTTACTAAATTTTCGTGAGGCTCCCGCGTGGCTAATGCCTTCACATAATTTTACGCGTTCGTGCCATCAAAGAGTATAAATTGGTTGGCGAATATTGTCAATTGCACTGATAATTTTGAATGACGACTAACAACACCTTTCGCCAGGCGAAAAATACTCTCTGCTCCACGTAGAAACAATACAACGACTCTACTGCTCTTGACTTGCATTTCAACAAAGCAAGCAAGATGTCATCTTCCTGAAGTTCTTCTAAATTCCTTGAAATTCTGGCATGTAGCGTACCCTTGTCCGGACAGTGCCAAGCTCTGGAAGTGACTTTGAGAAGTACTGTATTTTAACTGAGAAACTCTAAGGGGACTATTTTTGATAAAGAGGAAAAAATCTAAGAAAAAACTAATACAGGAACGGGATCGGTAACACAAACGGGAGAATTGATTTTGAAAATGTAGATGTTGTGGTGAGTCAAACATTTCCGGATAAGTCAATACCGAAGTATAGAGTTAATCATGTGAGATTTGATAATTTGTGATAAGTGTAAAGACGGCGTCGAAAATATTGAATTAATTGTTGTCAAAATTGATAGGTAAGAGAATGAAGAGCAATACACAATCACAAGAAATGAAATATGCGAACGTGAAAGAAAATAGTAAATTCAATAAAAGTCACGGTGACAGATGAAGGAAGAAAATGATTAAACTGAAAACACATCAAAAGATGAGAATGTTAATTATCGACATTTCAGGAACAGTCCTTAAGTGTAGTGTTAATGTCGACAGCACATAGGATTAATTTCAACAGCTATGTTTTTAGGAGCCCTTAATAAGTTAATTATTTTTATTTAGCATAAAAGGTACTCTTCATTTTCAAATTGTTCAAATGAGACACATCACTGTGTTGTTCTTCCGTAGCAAATGGAGTGTGAATAGTTCGTGCATTAAGGAACCTAGGCCTTTGAGAGTGGAGAGCAGCGAAACTTCACAATATGGAATCTTGATACTATTAATACCTTTGAAACTCAATACTAACTTGTTTTGAGTTTGTGTTTAAGCTAAATTGAGAAAATTATATATTTTGTAAATAATTGGAATTTAAATCTTTTCACTCTCAAAATGTTTTATTTCAGAACTTCAGTTATATCAATTTACAAGAAAATTCTATAATATTGTCTTCTTTTACCTATAGAAGCAAAAACTATTGGGAAAACGTCTCATTTTTTTAAAATCTGCTGTCAGGACTGATAATGCAAAATGTATGTACTTTATCTAATTTTGAGGATAATCACAAAAATACGAAAGATAATTTAAATTTTAGGTATTACCACCTTAACAGATACAAAGTAATCCACAATCAACTAGCTCAAAGAAATATAAAACATTCGAAATACAAATTATAAAATATTGAAATGCTGTTATAAATTCTTCAATACATTTATTTAACCAACATAAAAAGTGGGTCTTTATGCCAACGATCGCAGTGAATGAATGGCAGCTTCCCTTGGCCATTTGCACCCGCTAGTATCTCAGAATAAATGTAACACACTACAGCATGTAGAGGTGTGGAAAATTTGCCAGTGAAGAGAAAGTGAGAAATTTCATAGAACGGAGACACACGTGATATTTTTTCCTGAATGTCAGGCAATCCTACATGAACAGGTGTACGGCAGGTACAGGACTGCGTCAGAACGAACAAAACATACACAACACTTGTGTATAATGAGTTGCCTAACTGTTGGGGAAAGCGACACATGTGAAACTCTGTTACATGAAATTTCCTATTATTTGTTCTTTGGCAAAAAGTTATCATTTTTTACCCTTCTACATGTCACAGAAGTTTTTAATATTTATTCTGAGACACCAGAATATTAACATCCTCTTGAAGAAAAAAGCTGACAGCTTTTAAATGCATGTCAAAATGCGACTATGTTCAAATATATTGATTTTGTTGTTTTAAACCAAATTACACCGACTCGAAATATTAGATTGATTGATTGATTTTTTCGTGTTTCCGGGCGCGTCAACTGATTTGGTCATTAGTCCCGTAAGTGTGCATTTTTTCTCGGAAGATGGCTGTGCTCTTCCCCCGCTGGGTGGCGA
The DNA here is from genome assembly GCA_011170035.1 of Teleogryllus occipitalis. Classification (NCBI taxonomy): domain Eukaryota; kingdom Metazoa; phylum Arthropoda; class Insecta; order Orthoptera; family Gryllidae; genus Teleogryllus; species Teleogryllus occipitalis. Next base: position 64,662 of record BLKR01003236.1, on the reverse strand, counting down.
GATCCGGCGCCGACTAGTGGGGTTTCCCCCAAACCAGGACTCTCCCACCAGCGGGGCGCCGCCCCAGCCGGTACAAACTCTAAGCTCCCGACCGGAATATGTGGTAGTGTAGTGCATGTAAGTGTTAGTGTGTGTAATGTGGTAGACAGGACAAGGAAGAGGTAGGAAAGATCGCGCGCAGTCCGTGGCCCGTTTGTTAGGGTACTGCTCTGGCATTCGCCTGGTGATGATCGGAGAAACCACGGAAAACTAATGAACAGAGCATCCGGCCGCTTGAATTCCCCTCCAGACAGGGACTGAATTCGACCTAGCTGAAAAGCTAGTGCCGAAAATCCTGCCGCCGTCAGGACTCGAACCTAGCACCTCCCGGTCAGAGGCGCTGCAGTGACATCAGTTGATGCACACTGAGCTACCGCTCCCGGTTCGAAATATTAGAAAAATAATTATCAGAATTTCTGGACGTGTGAGAAATATTTTCTTCATTATTTCTACATAGAATAGCTTCTTTCAAGAATTAAACATCAAAATAACTAGATTGTTTGATAAATATATTACTTAACCTAAGAACTCGCAAAGTATATTTCATGGCTACTTTTTGTCTTTATAGTCTGTAATAGAATCTCAAAACACGAGTTTAGGGACTACATTTCAAAATATTAAATGTAAAAAAAAAACATTTATTTTGTCGATTTGCGAATGACTACGTAATTATACAAGGATTTCTAACCACCTTTCGAAACTTACTAACTTTTTACCGAGTGATGGATTTCTTGAGACAAGCTTTAATGTTTCCACACAGATAGTCGACAAGATAAAACACGTTCCAAAACTACTTTCTCGATCGACGGTTATCTTAAGTCAACGTTCGTGCCATTACGAACATATCGGCGTCTCGCAAAGATGCATATCTCCAAACATGACAGGGAAAGATGATCGGCGGTGGTGGATTTCGAAGTTTTAAGCGTCATTTTTCATTCTTTCGTTTTCCCTGACGCAAAAAATGTCCCCTTCACTGCCACCAGCACTGTTTTGACGTATTCGGAAAGCCTTTTGAAAAAAAAAACTCACTCACGAGGGGCATTGTGAAATGAATTCAAACGTGAAAGCGCTTGTGGTAGCATCGTGATGAATATGAGGACTAAAGCAAGCAGCCATTGCGGTAATTTACAACATGACATGTTTATTATATGAGCAAGGAACAAAGCGCGTTGTAAAAATTGCTCGTCAGAAATAATGTCCGGCAAAAAAGTACAATTAAAAATAAAATGCTCAATATTCGCCCCCTCTCTCTAGAGAAGCTGTAAAAATGCTTGTAAACTGTAGACCGCACGGTGGCGGCAGGGGGGAGCGGGGAGGGGGTGGGGGAAAGGCCGGGGGGAAAAGAGTGGCCGAGTGCGCGAAGGGGGACGCCGAGGGGGCGGAGAAGAGAAGGGGCGGGGAAGGGCGGGGAGCGGAGGGGCGGCGCCACGCCGGCTCCATCTGTCGGGAAAAATGAGATAACAGTTACGGCTTAGCCCTGGGCTGCTAATTCCTGCCGGATACCACGCTAATAAATCACCGCATTACGCCTAGCGTTTGTTTTAATATGGCTATCGCTAGGGCGCCCCGAGCTACATCCATTGTTACTGCTAAAAACAGATGAAGATCACACGGCGCGCGCGCCGGCACCCGCGCCGCCGTGCCGCGGCTCCCTAATGAAAAACATATTGTACAAAATGAGATTCCGTAAATATATATGCGGAGACTAGACACTATTTCACGGACGGAAGCCTCTACTGTTATTTTTATCGTTGTGTTTATAAGAATAATAATTGGAACAATATAATCATGAAATACATATCGAGTCCCGAACGAGTTTTGAAATAACAAATACGGGCAGCGTAATGATAAAACGATGTATGCTAAAATGGCCTCTTTATCTACAATGGGAATCCATTTATTAGCTCAGGGCTGTTGGAACAATTTTTAATCTAAATCTCAATGCTACACTTTTTTGTGTGTGAAGTCTCGTATGGAAGACACCGATACACAGAGTGACTGCGAAATATCGTATTCACGCTACGAGCCCTATCAGAGGAGAGTATTGGCTTCAAACGGGAATTGGCACATTGCAGTAAACGTAACTAGACCATCTTTCTCCCCATGGTGGCTGCGCTGCCGCCTCCATCGCCAGGACACAAGCGCCTCTTCATCGGAACGATTGGACGGACGGACGGACGGACCGCCGGGAATGGCTGGCTGGCGGGCGGGCGGGCGGGCGGGCGGGCGGGCCGGCGAACTAACGGAGGGTGGGGGGAGGGAGGCATAGGGGTTGGCAACTGGGTGTGACGGTTTTTAATGGAGATAGGATGGATCCCGCCCACGCAGACTCCTCGTGAAATTGTTTGATCGTGTCCCTTCGATTTTACGAGGTGGCTCCTAATTCCTGGAAATGATCCGCTTGGTTATTATTACAGAGAACGACGCGTTCAGAGTGCATGTTCGCTCTTTGCTGTTTGAAGTAAAATAGTAATTCATACGTCAAACTTCGAAAAACGTCGCTAATCTTAAAACTGGTGTAAACATACTTATATAAGTCTATATTTATATATAGTCTATATTTATATAAGTCTATATTTATATATTTATAAGTATATATTTTGATAGCAAAGAACTGAAATAGAAGACAATTTGGTAACCAAATGTAAAGAGAATAACGATTAATTTATTGCGTTTCCATGGTGGCGGATTGGCAAGTCGGTGTTGTGACAAGAAACTGCACATTTCTGAGTATTGTAAAACTATCCCAAGATTTGCGAGAATAATTATTATAATTCACCAACCACTTTTTCGATCTTTAACGTATTTAGACACGACACCATTTTACTTCAAAAAGTATGTGCACTCTAAAGCTAGGCATCCACGGACAATCATGGCTTAAAGCCTATCTTGCGCCAATTGCGAATCTATCGACAATGCTGTCAGCTTCATTGTTCGCCCAATGAGAAACAATACGGCAACAACACGCTTAAAATCACTACGAGGAAGGCTCGTCATCAGAGACGAGTTCTAGAAAGAGACGAAATAAACAAAGGAAAGTAAACGAAACAAAAACTCAAAACTTGAAAATTATTTCTGCGTATAGATTTTCTCCAGATGAGGTGTAAAGTCATCATTTCACCGTCCCAACTCGCTCCCACGCCACCGTCACCCTGATGTCTCGTTAAAAATTCCCCGCAAGTCAATCTCCTCCGGCAGCCGTCATCTTGAGTGCGGGTGCAGGGGAGGGGCTGGGCAATGGCTCTTCGCCTAGTTAACAAGGCGTGTCCGCGGGCGCCGGAAGTGTTACTTGTCATGCATCGAGAGTCCGCGACGAGGCGGCAGCGGCGGCGGCGTTCGGCTCCAAATTCTCGGCGAATGAGTACAAAGTGGCGCGCGGTAAATTACTAATCACGATACGGCGGGCGTCGCGCCGTAAGTTACGATCCGCCCCGGGCGATTTACTGCGCGCGTCGCGTCCGGAATTCTAATGGAATGTCTGCTAAGTATGAGAATGAAATTACCACCGGGGCCATGGATTTTCCTCCGCCCGCGAATTTTTCCGCTCTCTTTTTTTTTGGGGGGGAGGGGGGAAGGGAGCGCTCCGGGAGGGGAGGATGGAAGAGAACTTGGTAAATTATTACAGGCATTGATTTTGGGCTTTAGCTGGCGGGCGAGCGGGCTGGATGGGTGGGTGGGCGTGAGGACGGCTGCGGTGGCAGCGCAGAAGAGAAGGGGAGGGGCGGGAGATGACGACAAAGAGGGCGGTTGGCTGTCAGGGCAGAGGTAGGGCAAAAAAGGTTAAGAAAAATAGGTGGAGAATAGAGGAATGGGAAAGAGAAGAGGGATACCAAGATGTGTAGAAAAATGGAGAAAGGGGAGGAAAATGAAGATGGTAAGGGAATGAGGGAGGTTAAGGAAGAGGGAGAGGTTGAGTAGAGGATGAACGGAAGAGGTGGAGACAGCGGCATGTGGAGAGAGGCTGTGACGCAGAGAGAGGGCGAGGAACTGAGATGAAGGGGTGAGAGGAAATGTAGAGAGAGAGAGAGAGAGAGAGAAGAGACGTAGAGAGGGGAAAGGAGAGCGATGCCGAAAGGAGAGAGGAGCAGCAGAAAGGAGGGGTAAAGACGGAGGTGAATGGGAAATGAAAGAGGAAAGGAGGGAGGGTGCGGAGGGGTAGCTTTACGGGACAAATGACGCGGCTAGAGGGGGCGCTCTTTTTTGTTCGCTGCGGGTGTCACGGCGCCATCGCTGTCGCTGTCGCCCTTGGCGCGATCTGCTGTGCCTCTGCGGCACGTTACCTCGTGCCATTAGCTCAGGCCACTCACCCCAACACTGCTAGGAAGAGACTCAACGAATTAATTACTAAGAAAATATTGTGTACGAATCTACCAAAAGAAAGTTTCTCGACACGGCAGCGATTCTCAAATTTTGGAGGTATATAGGTTCCATTTAAGCGTCTTCAAATTAAGAGTGATTATGACAGCTAATTTATATTTAGACGAGTTCTGATATTGTAGACTTTTTAACTGTCTTGATTATAGTGTTCAGCTCTCTGCTTCTACCGCCATTTCGAACTCCAGCGTTATCACTTATCATTGTTACCTGAAAAACTATGCACACCTCATTCATGATATTTCGGAAGTATTTTCTCTTGTGGTTTAGTTTATCTCTAATTGATTAATGGTCAAATGTTTATGGTCACTTGGTATTATTAACCCGTTTTATAATATAAACAATGCATTATAATAAAATCGTAAAATTAATAGAAAGAACACATGTATGTCATGTGTTTAAAACGTTTGGTTGCGACAAGGCGTTCAAGTTCTTTTGAGTAGCTCATGTTAATGTGAAGTTATCGCGAGGTTTTCAAGTTCAAAGATCGAATGTTTTTAAATTCAAATATTAGTGAGATTAATTAAACGCAATATCCAGCAAATCATTTCAAACACGTGACAAAAAAATTACTTGTAATTGTATACTTTTTTGATTTTGATTAGCATAAATTCCTATTGTAGAACACAACAGCATACATGCCCAGATCATTGTAAATATAAAACATTTCAATTCCTTTTTCACAAACATATTTAAATTAGTGTATATAGTAAATAGGATTGGTAAATAGCTCTAGAATTTGTAAACCTCGCACCATTTTTATTAGTCTGAGAAAAGAAGTACTGAACAACACGAAGGAATATTGGCAGGGGAGGGATTTTCCGTATTGTCCATAAGTTGAACTTCTGTGTTGTAACTTTTCTAAACTCCCTCGTTTTGTGCGATGTTATTTCAAAGGTTTAGCTAGTTGTTTTTTATGGATTTACGGGCAAACTTGAAGTTTCACATTTTTCGATTATCACTAGAACTATCTAGAATAAATGCCTGGTTATTTTCGTTTATCATGGAACAAAACTTTAGCTTGTATAACGTGTATTACCTAAAGGGGAGATGGAAGTTTCTGAACCTAAATCATTAGAATGAATCTTCACGATTTTACATGCGAAACATTTTTGGGGAGCTTTTTCTTTTAGTGATAAATTCCCAAGTTCTGAGGGTATTCGCATAGCGTTAATAGTTTCTTGTCATTTGAAGATTTTTCTGTAACAAAAAAATCTACTCCTCACTCCACGAAAGCAAATGGAGCTTCGAAATAATTAAATGTTAAAGAATGTATCTTGTATCTTTCCAACAATATTGTTCCAAACACAAGTCTTTCAATGTTTTCTTCGAATATTTGTTTACAGAATAGTAAACGAATTAACTCACAGAGTGCCTCCCACGTCATCCGCAGTGAGACCTCTGACCCACACCCCACATTCACCTCCGCTTCCGCACCCCGCGGCACTTCCCTCTCAGCCGCCGCCCCCCCTCCCAGGTTGGCGCGCCGCAGCATCCCCAGCGGCGCAGACCGCCAACTGCCACCCTCCCCGCCCCGCCCCGCCCCGGCCATCACGAGGGCGCCAGTGCGCAGGTCCCCTCCCCGCCCCCGCCGCCCCGCGTGCGCCCCTACGCCGCCGCATGGAGCTTAAATAACGAGCACAAAAAGGGACATAAAAGCCCTCCCCCGCGTCTCTTCATGGAGCGCCCCAGGGGCGCGGAGCGGGACAGAGGGGGGAGTGGCCACGAGGGGCGGGGCGGAATGGCGTGGAGTGGAGTGAAATGAAGTGGGGAGTGGCGGGGAGGAACGGAATCTAGCTGGATGGAGCGAATCGCAAGCGAACGGGAAGAACGTGCAGGTGGAGCTGGAAGTGTCGTGCGGGAACGGGACGACACAAAGTTTCGGTTCATGGGATTTGTCAAACGGAACAGGAAACAGACTGGTGATGTTTTGATGTTATATGAATTATTGATGTAAGTAAGGTTGGTTTATTATTACATTTAAAATGTATGTGTATGTTCAATGATTATTAACAATGTTTTTGTTTGTATTTCATGGGTGTATTTGGATTTCATGATTTGATTTCATCGATTGTATTGCACTGATGATAAAATTATGTATTTCAAAACATCGCCACACTTAAATTTTGTTTATTATAATTCAGCCCATCTGACCAAATCATTCGAAACATTCTGGATTAACCATCTTTTCATTTCATTTCACTTCCTTCGTGCTACACGGTCATCGTTTGTCCATTTTTAAAATTAACTTCAATAAAATGATTTAGACGTTTCTCGTGACATTAATACGTAATGTTTCAAATTGTTACTCAAAGATTTAAATAATTTTCCTCGCAAATGTGGGGCACTAATCCATTATAAGAATTTTAAATTCCCGTGAACCTACACTTCCTATCGCCGAAATAGAAGTCCATTCGTTTCACAGGTTGGAAGAAATTATTTGTAAAAATACATCCGCAAATCGAGAACGTGTAACACGCGAGCAAATAAAACAACACACATATATCTCGAACACTCACGGGTCGCAATCCGATAAAAAAAAAACACGCACCGCACCCAGCGCAAATATTTTGCGATCGTCATTTAAACTTTACGACACGCGTTGGGAAAAAGTATAGCAGAGATAACAAAACGCAACGTATACAAAAAACGTACGGTCAAAAACAATAACAAAACTATAAAAGTTGTCGCAATAAATTCCTCCAACGCAGCTGTAACTGGAGAGGGGATGGCGGGAAGAGCGGGAGAGAGAACGAGGACGAGTATCAACGGAGAGTGTGTAATTTCTGAGATTAAAATTTTCAACTATCGCGATTTATAACGGGCGTGAAAAACGACGCTGGAAAAACGCGCGACCGCGGTGACTTCGCAGTTCGGCGTCACGGGCGCGCGGGTATTAATTACTCGCGCGTTTCCAGCGAAAACCCGCGCGCTATCCTCCCGTGCGGGTATTTTATTCTATCCCGTAAATATTGTGCGGACATGTTTTTTTTTTGAACAACCGCTTTAAAACCATTTTTAGAGGTCATTTATACGTGACCGAAGAACAGTTCGAATCCTACATTACAGTAGTAATTCTTCACAGCCTAGTTGAAGAAACCTGTATTATACATGAGGAAATTTTACTATAACACCAGAACAAATATTTAATAAACAAAAAATTACTATATTTAAAAACGTATATGATCCAAAAATAATTACTTAAAATGAAGAATAAATATCATTATCCTTTAAATCACTGGAATGATTTATATTAAAAGCTAAATGAATTATTCCGTGTTACCCGTGTATTTATTTATTTATTTATTTATTTATTTATTTATTTATTTATTTATTTATTTGTTTGTTTATTATAATCTCTCTCAGAAGGAAAGAAATTAATAATTATTTGTGTAAACATTCCATAAATTTGAAGTAATTTTACATACATCCCCTCTTCGTCCTGCTCCGACCCGCCCCCCCTCCACACTCATCTGCATCGCTTCAATCTGCTTGGCATCGCACGTCACCGCTCCGCCCCCCCCCCTTTACCGCCCTGCTCCGTTGCATTCTGTGCCGCGTCGAGTAGCTCCACCAGACTTCCGCTTCACCATACTCTGAAGCGCTCATCCCCACTTCGACCAACCTGCCCCCCCCCATCATGCCATGAAATGCATTGCCATGTATACACATCCACTGAGCAGCTTTCATTCTATTGAACTAAAAAATTACAAAAAATCTGTACTGAAATGAAATCGCCATAAATTGATGTGAATCCACGTCTAAAAGTGGTTTCAGCTGAAAATTCGCGTTCACAAGGAAGACATGGGCTGCCACAAAACAGTAAAAACGCTGTGAAACTTAATCAGCAGGCAGCACTCCAAGATGCACGAACTGCTTATCAATCGCATCATTTTGGAAAATGATGATGTGTCATCTTTGCACGATAGACCATGACAAAATCTTCTAGGGAAAATATTCTAAACAATGGCGAAAACTGCATTGAATTCAGTCGACTGTTCTCTTATTTTTAACATGTATTCAGAAAAGCGCAAACGAAAACATTGTTTTGTAGTCTCTAATAGTATAGATATAAAATTTCTTGTCATTTTTATTTTCGGAGTACTGATTCCCAAATAATATTTAACCCAGAATGAACAAATCTTTATGACTAACGGACGTAGATGTGGACGTATGGTAACATTATTCAAAGCATTCACTTCAAACCATGTCAATTTGTTATAATCAGCAGAAATGAAAAAAGGAAGGTTCTGAGATCTAGATTTTTGGCTTTGAACTTGAAGAAATGGCTATGATTTAGAAAAACAGCTTTCAAATTAACCTGCGAAATTAATATTTCAGTGCTGGAAGATTTGAAGAAACAAGGGATTTTGGACATTTCAAACGTCCAATAGGCCCTAAAATAAGAATCATAATTCAATATCGTTTACCGATCCGATAAAAAAATCTAAAAAGAAATTTTTAAAAATTAACAGAGTCATATTTCTGAAACACTAAAACTATCGAAGTTATTGTCTCGCTAGGAGCACGCGTGAAAATCGACGCTGGATAAACGGGCGACCGCGACGACGTCGCCGCCTGGCGGCGCGGGTATTAATTACGCGGACGCTCGCAGCGAAAACGCGCGGGCGCCCGCGATCCTCCCGCGCGGGTATTTATTCTAACTATGCTGTAAATTATGTAGGGACCTGTTTGTTTTTGGAGCGACCGCATTATACAGGCCATTAATCCGCGACCCATGCAGCCGGACGGCTGACGTCGCCGATGCCAACGACGCCGCCGCCGCCGTCTCCCCTGTGACGGCTTCGCTCGTTTGTTTGGCGAATGGCCGACCGTGCACTCGTTTGCTGACGCTTTCTTTTTGTTTTTGGTATTGGAAATCGAGAGCTGCCAGAGATGCAAAGCAGGTGATTGGGCGAAGATCGTTGGGGATTTGATGTTTGTGTAAGTGGAAATAAAAACAAAACAAGATTGGCATTCAGTGTCTTCTCTTCTTGGTATCATCATGAAGGTAGATTTTTTACGATATGATTTTGTATAAGCGTCATTGCACGTTTATTTTTAAAGTAAACATAATTTAAGAATATATTCTTTCGTGTCAGCTGTATATTAAAAATTGTGTCAGTTGTAAATTAAATAAATTCAAAATTTAACTAATGAGTTTATAAATAGCATACAATTTTATTATACTCACATGGTAAGTAGTCAAATTGTGTAATCGCACATTGCTTAATATTAATTCTTCATTGTATGAACAATTCTTAGCATTGCTAAATTGAACGCAGTTTTTTTATTACTTATGTTTTGAAGATGTACGCTGTCGTTAAATATTCAAGAAAATCTTATTTCATTGCTGATTTCCTTATACATGCTGTTGAACTCACAGCATATAAACATTGTTAATATTTTTATAATAATGAACTGAGTGCAAATTTAATGGAACTGTTGGCTCAAAACATAATACAAAAAACATGAATTATATGAATATTGCATATTGTTATTTCGTTTAAATTTAATAGTCAGGACACTTATCATTAATAAAATAAACATCAGGCAAGTATTTTACATAATTAGGTTTTTAATGCAATGTGTAATTTATTAAAGTAATTAATAATTATTTTCTGTTGGGGTAAATAGGGGCGCAAATTCAGTGCTTCCCATAGGAGCAAATTAGTTAGGTAATCCTCCAAAAAAGAAGTCAATAAGAGCAGAGGTAGAGTAGGTAGAATAGGATAACAAAATGAAACAAACAACATGAAATATGTAAGAAGATATGAAGGCGACAAACCACAGAGTTGAAGCTGAATTTCAAAAGAGGAAGAGTGCTGACACTTGAAAACAGTAGTTTAACGGTCGGTACATCACACGACACAATAGAGAGTGATGAAAGATAAGGTAGCTGAGAGTTCTAGAGGAGAGTTGTGCGGTAGCGGCGATCGGCAACGGAACATGTTCAGCGGAGCGGAGATACGAAATGAACTGAACGAGTACTATTGAATAGAGGGAAATACTAGCGACAGAACTAAACTTGTGATTCGATGCCCCCGAAAGCGTTTATCGAGAACGTAATAAACAGAGGATGGCACTGGAAACCACAGGAGATAGCTGTGCGTGGAAAGTAAAGAGGACACGGCGGAAGCGTTGCAAGGTGGCGGAAACAAACTTGAGTATACGATAGGTAGGAAATGAACGGTCAATTTTTAGGAGTGGTGGAGTATAGCAACGGATACCACTGACGATAGAACAGGAACGAGAGCTCGTGACAGGTGGTGGGTTCACTGGGAACGATAGAGATTAGCCAGGGTACTAGAGGATGGCACAGAACGGTAGGGACGATGAAATGCAACGGGTGTACAACAGACGGCAGAATAAAAACGATGGTTCCAGGCAACTGAAGCAGAACGCTGGGGGGGGGGGAGAGGAGGTCGGAATGCAGCGAAAGGTTCAAGATGTCAGACTATGGGTAAGGAGGAAAGCGGCGAAGATTGAATAATGAAATAGAAGATAAATGAACAAATTGTACGCTAAGAAGGAGAAACGTTTGTTAAATCTGAATTTGGGGTTTCACGCAAATGAAGTCGCCGACTGGTGCGGAGGTGTGGGGGTGGGCGGAGCGGGACGGGGGGGGGCAGAGTGAGGTGAGGTGGAGTGACCGGACGGGGCAGGACGAAGTGGGGATATAAGTAAAATTACTTCGTCAACCAAACCTCTTCCAGTGTGCGACTGCTGGGTAGGGAGTTACTCGTCAGGTGTGTGTGTCAAACTAATTGGAGACGAAAAATTTAGAAATTTGCGTACTATATTATACAGAAAATAAGTCGTACATGCAACCCGAAACACGCGTCACCCTGCAACACATATTACCTTCGTGCGTTAAACGAAAACTATCAGTTCTAGGCCCTAAAAGCTCGGCTGCCGTGTCCATCATGAAAAGACGAGTCATGTTTTTTATGCCGTATCAACAAAATGAGATCTCCTGGACGTTCTACTTACATTTTGAAAGGCTACCTCCACTATTTACAAGTCGGATACATTCATAGTTGAGTTCCAGTATGAAGCTACTTTCACTTTTGAAACAAGGATTTAAAAGTATTATTATTATTATTATTATTATTATTATTATTATTATTATTATTATTATTATTATTATTATTATTATTACTATTTGTTAAAACGGATTATTCACATAAGTCCATCTATTCGTATTAATTACGCAATATTCAATAGGTGAGAGGAAACACTCTTGAAATTCAAGTACAAAAGTTGGTATTACATTTGGACATGCAAGTGTCCAAATGTGAAGAAATATACGTAGCTTAAAATGAGAGAGTACTTTGTTTTCTAAAACAGTATCTCATTATTTTCTGGAATGTTTGAAGTTCTTTGTTATTTTTGTCTTCGAAAGAAGATTCAGCAGCAAATGTTAAAAGAAAATTACTTCTCTAACATTCCAACTTTCAAATTGAAGAAATGGGAAAATTGTGTAAGTAATTAAAATCTTGATATCTAAAAACATTCGGTTTTGTGTTTGAATATTTCAAGAAGATTATAAAAAGAATTTTTACATACCGTAGTAACCTATTATCGTGTGCAGTCGGTAACTAAAACATCACGCCAAGGATTTCGGAACGGCGCGGCTGAGGACGGAAGAGTAGAAGAACGTGAAGGGTAGAAGAGGATGAGAAAGGGTAGACGAGAAGGAAGGAGGCGAAAGTTTGAGCAGCGGGACACAAATAAAAAATGAAAAACACGATAAATCAATTGTATAGAAGAAGCTAAAACAAACTTACGACCCAACTGAGTTCGTGGTTTCAAGCAAAAGAACGTTGCCTATGTCTAAGCAATGTAGCGAAGGTTACGACGGGCAACAGAACCGAGATGGTGGTTCCTGGCAGACGGTGGAGGAAGACGAGGACGGCGGGAGTGGGGAAGTGTAGCTGAGAGTACGGCTGTCGAGAGGACAGAAATGACGGTTCGTGGCAGGTGAAACAGAGCTGTGAGGGCGCCGGGAACTCCGGAAGGTAGTGGAAGATACCAAAGGGCGACAGAGGGTGGGTAAGTCGCAAGGCGGCGAAGGGTTGCGGAACAGGGGTGGCGGCGGCGGCGGCGGCGGCGGCGGCGGCGGCGGCGGCGGCGGCGGCGGAGCCCTTCCTGAGGGTCGCGAACCCAATTACCGACACAGCGAAAGCGAAGAAGCTTAATTACTTGAGACAGTCGAGACATCATCTTGTAATTAACTTACAACTTGTTATCGTTTTCTCCTCCGCTTCCTCCGCCGCCGTGTTCTTACAAATTAAACTAAAGCGCGGGGAGCGCGCCCAGGCTTTGCTAACAGTTTTCAGGCCACCTCCCCGCCCTCGCCCTCGCCTGCGCCCCGCCTGAGGTCCCGCCGCCGAAGTGCGCAAGTTCAAAGTAAAGGGGTGGGTGCAATGAGCACGTACTGGAGGAGCCTTTTCCCAGCCCCGATATGCACGCTACTATGGAAGTTCTTGGCCTCCGACATTCTTAAGTCGTATTAGGCATTTCCAAACGATTTCTGCTTTCCCCCCCTTAGAAGTAACACAACCATTTTCGCATCTATAAAATAATAATAATAATAAATAATAATAATAATAATAATAATAATAATAATAATAATAATAATAATAATAATAATAATATAGATGTTTTGATTTGCACATAATTTGGTACTCTTACGTAACGAGTACTGAAATCATACGGTACGTAAAAGGTATATCACAATTCGCTATTTTGAAGCAGATTTAGATCAGTTTTATCACATTTAATTTTACACTATTATAACGCTTAATTTCACAGTTTTATCGCAATTTACATGGTTTTAGAGCGCGTTGGTTGGTTACTTAAAGCTGGAGCGTATTGGTTTATAAATATCTAAGTGCCATAAACTAAGATTCTAGCAAATAATGCAAAAAGAAGAGAGAACCAGTGTTGGAGGTGGACCCACGCTATCTTTTGGAATTTTTTGCAATGAATACGGCTTCCGCTGACCCATACACTCTTCGGTAAATGATTGGCCTGGGCACATAGATCCAGTTAAAAGTATCAGCTCAAAAAACACGGTGTTGGCGCTTAGACCCTTATGAACCTAAACGCTTCATTGTCCGTTGAGGGACACGCCATTCGCTTCAGACTAATACGCAATATTTCCATACTTAGCATGAATGATATTTAGCAGAACAAACACCCAGCAATTAAGTAAATTCTAACTCGTTATGTTAGAACAATAAATTAAACACAATTCAAAATGATATAAAAATATGTATTACAGAATAAAGAGAATGCAAACAAAGAAAAAATACGTACTAGAATAACTACGAATAATAAGTGTTTCCCTCTTTCTTCATTTTCCCATGACCTCCTAAATGAAAATAAATTAATAAATCCGTCATCGTGGCCTTTCCAGAACAAGGTATCTTTATCCAACTATTCTTTATCCAACAACATGAGAATGAAGTGGATATAAACACTGACATTCGGGTAGGCAGATACTGATTGACTGTAAATCTACCAAACACATTACTTGTCGGGAGATTTTTTTTAAGTAAACGCGTTAAAAATAGTTCGTAAAAATGAAGTAAATGCTTATAAAGTACAATAGAGAATGATATGTTAACGTGTTCAATAAGTGTAAATTTACTTTAAACGACGTGCGATACTACAAACGAGAGATGTAAAAAAGATACTACCAAGCGAGAAACGTAACGTGTCTGGTTATTGTGTAATGAAACTTTTTGACTTGTTCAGAATGAATGAGCATAAATGAATGTGGCTTTTGTATTAGTGTCAGGATCGGTTGGGTTATATCGTGAGTAAGGAATTGTGTAAGTGACGGGACGATTTAGCGAGTGAAATGCTGTGTAGTGCTGTGAAGTGCCATGACTGAACAATCGTCTCCATCGCCGTCAACATTTGAGATTGTAAAACGCTCACGTAAAAAGCCGAAAACAGGTAGTGAAACAGCTGTTAGTTTAAACGTGTTCAATTCATTACGCAGGAAGAATCCGGCACCTCCAATTGATAGACGATACAGCCGCTGTCAGATTCAAAACGATCGCCTTTTATTCTTTTCATCGAAGTAACGTTTACATTTTATGTTAAATTAATGACAGATCACTGCAATGCTGTACCGATTTTTTATTTTCAAAATCATGATGTCAAATGCCACACAAGGCACGGTCGCTTTTTTTTAGTGCGCATAAATGTCTCATCATTTTTTTGGCTATAATGTTGGTAATTGGTTTTAGAAATATTGAATGTAGCATTACCCCTACGAGAAGGAAGATGAACTTTGATTGAAAATTAACGTCTGTTTCTCGGGTAAATCCTGCACATTCCTAGAATAGTATTATGCAGCACGAGTATGAGTTCGATATTCCAAGGAGCGAATGCAGATTGCGAGCGGTGAAAGCAGCGCGCTGAGTGCGGGTAGGTTGACAGACAGTGTAGGGGCGCCGCACAACGCGTTTCAGCGGAGGAATACATTCCGGTTTGTTTAAATCCACTTCATTCTCTCGTTGAATAAAGAATAGAATTGTAAATCATTTTCATATATCTGTAATTACAAACACATAATCTATTTATTTATTATATTATGAATGTTAATATTATAATTAATTTTTATTTCCAGTGGAAACCCACGCGATTAAATCGCACGGGGAGTTTAAAGGCAAGTTCAATCTTACTTCCCCATGTGTTAATTTATCACCCTCAGATGCGAAAAGGAATGCATTTTGCCTACACTCTACGCTGCTCTCCCTTAGGCCGAACTGCACGAATCCTCCCTCATCTGTTCCACAGCCCTCGCCCTGTACAGCCTCACCTGACCTCGTTCCAGACCTTCTTTCCCTGCTTTTCATTACAATCACAATAGCTATCATCCTGAAAATTCCATAACAATCCAAAGGTGTAGTGGAATCACACCTTGAAACACGTAAATGCGACCTCAAACTGCACAATAACTAACACAAATGTGACTTCAAACTGCACAATAACACAAATGCGGATTCAAACTGGACAATAACGCAAATGCGACTTCAAACTGCACAATCTACCACTGCGCACAGAAGATGCGCTGAGACTTCGCTTCCATGGCACCGCCACAACAGGTTACTTACATTTCCGCCCGATTGTGCTAGATGTGGACATTTCAAAACAATATTGTTATATTAGTATTATGTATATACCATCTACAAATATGTAAGTTATATGTGCAGTCATTGCGGACTCCTCGAGCTTTCAAGTAACACCATATTTGCCGTGATAGATTCAGTAATTCATCCGGAAAAGGGATGTTTATTTAACGTTTTAGAAATAATATATATTTTCATTATTAGTAGTAGTAGTAGTATTAGTTTTAATATTATTTTATAAATTTATTTAATAAAACAATTTATGACAATTGTAATTCTTACCTAGAAGACGAACAGTTTGGCATTCACAACAATATGTACTTAGTTAAAATTTTCCGCAGCTTAATTTTACACGTTAAAAGTAAAAGTGTGTGGAGGCAAAAGATGTAATGAAGCCCACCGGCCCTAAAGAGCTGAAAATTATATTATATTTTTTGTGAATCATAATATCTGGTACTATTCACTTATAGTAATTTTCCTGTTATAATCTGTGTAAACGCAAATTAAGCGCTGTTTTCGTTCTCTAGAGGTTATGATAACACAACACACCTATTCTACAAAATACATTCTACAAATAACCAAAAACTTGCCAGATAACTTGATAACTTTTATAACCAGATGACATACATTTTAGTAACTATTAAATAATAATTGTTAAATAAAACTGATGAGTACATCATATACTCAGCAAAATGGAGAATATAATTATTATGGGAAATCATTATGGAACCAACATATTTTCCGGATACATATGTAAAAAATAACACTACCATGTCGCGGAGATGTGAAACGAAACTTAATAATTTCAGTTATTTTTCCCTGAAGCTTCAATTCAACTGGATGTTGGGAATATGTTCCTCACTCCGGTTCAGTAATCGGTGATTTCGCACGCAAGACGGATGCGTAGGGCGACATACGTGCAAGTACCAGTGCACGGGGACCAAGAAAGTCGCCTTAAGGCGACACGTTTTTTTCATTACGGGGACTTGTATCTAGAGCCCCACGTTTGCCCCCCAAATAAATTAACTGAGATAAAAATGTATTCTTATTACTACACCAGTAAAGCCAAGCTCTTTCTGGTAACTTTTTTATTGTAACAGACGGGAGGGAGCATATTTCTGCCCGCCCAGACACTTTCATTACCTCGCGATGTCACCGCAAATTAAGACGAGTGGCGAGGGTCTCAGATGCTACGGAGGGGGCGGGGTTATGGTGAGATGGCGGTGGGGAGGCGCTGAGGTGAAGGTTGGGCTGTAGAAGAGGTCGACACGCTGTCCGAGGACCTCGTTTCTAAGATATTCGTCATTCGACTCTCACACGTTTCTTTACATTTACACAAATTTCTTCCACAAAATATATTTGTATTATGTTCCACACAATATATTTTAAAACGTCTTCAAACGAATAATTCTGCTCCAATATTTGAAGAAAAAGAAGCCAGTATATTTGTATATGACTCCATATATTTCACCAAGGCAAGTGGCGAATGAACGATACTAACGATGACTGAATACAGATGATTAAGAGGAAGTTCTGCAAGTTATAGTATTATGACAGCAGATGGAAAGTTCAGTAGAGAAATTTCAGGGTAGACTCGCCAAAGGTGATGTGATAAAAGCGAATCTGATTAAATGGTTCATATCATATTCTTATGGAGCTAAAATTATGGAATAATGAAATATGATCAACAATAAACCAAATCCCAAATTCGGCTGAATATAATAGCATAATATTAACATACACATTTTTAATATCACGAAATTTCAAATATTTTTATTAAAAGGCAAAAACGCGTGTAACTTACTTTGAAGCAGAAATACGACCAGTAACACCAAACGATTTGTTTGAAATTCGACGTACATTTAGAGGCAAAATTATACCGAATTTTATTTTTAAAATTTTCCTTTCGTAATGTAATACATGATAAACGAAGTGATTAAAAAACTTTAGAGGAACAACTGTATGAGGTGCTACCGCATAAAACTCTGTAATTACATTTATTGCTATTAACATGATAATGAGAACAAAAGCGCAAACAAAAGAAATAAACGCACCATTATTTACGCCCAGCAAAAAATTGCATTAAGTTGCCACGTTATTTGCATTTTCCTCCCCCTCGCTGATACTATTACAACCTTGTAAAATTAAAGTGGAAAAGGACGCAAACCGCGCATCAATCTGAATTTGTGGGGATAAAGTTGCAACGATGTAGTTCATTGCGTGTTTGTGACACAGATAATTGGATTTCTTGAGGATGGGACTTCCGAGATTTGTGGAGTAGTTTGGGGCCGTCGGTGGGGGCCGTGGAATTGTGGGTGGCAGGAGGAGGAGAAGAGGATGGGTGGGAGCAGCGAAGAAGGAAAACACAACGCAGAGGGGGACGCGTAGCTGGGAAGCGGGTCTTAGCGTGGGGAATAAACGACGCAAGTAAGAACGCCAAAAGTGGCTGGGGAGAAAAAGTCCGAAGGAAGGACAGAAGTATCGTGTAATACTACACGAGTATTAATTTCGAAGAAGTCAAGAGGACCTGTCGGATACGGACGAACGGAATTAGCTGGAAGTAGCGTGCAGAGGCAAGAAGCCCGACTCGGAAGGAAGGGTGGCAGAAGAGGGTTGGGAATTAAAATCAGTGAAGGGATCTCCGCCCCCTCGAACAACTAGAAACTGGTAACAAGACAACACGGCAATTACCTTGTCGCGAAGGAAATCAACTTGTGAGCGAGGACGCGGAACGACTTCGAGACATTTCTCGGTAAGAATATTTTATCGCATTGAAATCAGATTATTTTCTCCCCCTTGCAAGTTATTTTCACGCACCCTTTCGTAACAACTTTTCAGATTATTTCCGAGATGTCTGCGAAAGAAAAGGATGACTGTGGACAACTCCGACTGGTTATTAACGAGAAAAATATATTCCAGAAGAGAATTACTTTTGCCTTGATATGGCAATAAAGACGTTTCAACGGGATAGAATTGATACTTTCGAAGCTTCATTGCAAATCTATTTATCGTAGAGAAATTCACTTAAAAAATTGAACAATCAAAGTATAAAACTGCACTAGCATAATGCAGGGCACCTTTATTGTTAAGATTATTCTTAAATTCGTTTTGTTTGGGAATAAGGATATTTTCATTCAGAAGTTGCGCGAAGTATTTTTTTTATTCGAACTGTAAATAGGAGTCCATCCAAGGAAGGGGGAACAATTGGAGGTTCAGTCCGCTCCCTCAAAGCTGAAGCAACATATTCACAAATATAGTTTTTAGTAATGTTCTGTAGTAATGAGAGTCATTAAATATCTTAATTCAATGCTTTATAAATTACAACAAATCAGGAAATAAAAATAAAATTTAATTAAGGATCAACGAAAATTTATTTTTAAAGAAATGTCAAGTCGGCAGATCACTACATCTATTGATTCCAAGGAAAAAAATCCGAACTGTGCCGCACTATTTAAAATGCGTCAACAATATGGAAACTCTCCGGAATACTGTTCATTAATGTGAGACAAAACAGGACAACACTCGTAGTAGTGTAAATGATACAACATGGGGAACAATCTAATTTTTAAATCTATTTTGAACTTTCTGGACGTGCACCAAACGTACACCGAAAAAACATTGTTACGTTCATTTAATTAAAATGTAAATATCACATCAGAAATTGTTGAATCCGGTATCGTCATCTCTTGAAAATGCATTATTGCCGATAATAATGCTCCTCTCTTGAGAACGGACTTTCAATGGAAACTATAATACACTTCACAATTTGTAATATTACTGGAAGTCACTAAAGTCATCGCCTATTTTATTCCTTTCATTGTTTAAATTAAGACTGATGAAGTTGTTATAGAAATCTCTTATGATATTGAAAAAAATTATTTTATTGCAACTTATGAATCCAAAAGAAAGAATATGAGCGGAAAATTTAAAGGAAAAATTTGCAGTGACTTTCCAGAAATTTTTGAAGATGTCACAGGGGTATCATATAAAGTAGGCACAAAAATTAAAGCATTTTAATGATCTGCACAACGACAAAGGTAAATCTACCTCTTGATGTATTTATCAAATTGCAGCACAAAAGTGTTAAAACTGACCGTTATGGATGACACATACATACTCTAATACACACATACACACGTACCTACAGACACAGCCAGACATCCCTATTTTCGGGTACAAAATTGCATGTATCTTCTCGTCACCTGCCCCAATCTTATCAATATTTGAAACAGCAATAGACAGCAATAAACTTTCAGCATGTAGTGTGCGCGAAGTTACAGCTGAAAG
Organism: Teleogryllus occipitalis; assembly: GCA_011170035.1. Lineage (NCBI taxonomy): Eukaryota > Metazoa > Arthropoda > Insecta > Orthoptera > Gryllidae > Teleogryllus > Teleogryllus occipitalis. The sequence continues at coordinate 44,812 of BLKR01003236.1, read as the reverse complement.
GATCTGAAGTAGGGGTTTTAGAATCGAAAATTCGGGATCGTATGGTTCAGGTGATTCCAATGCTTTTAATCATAATTTATAATATAAATTTAAAGATCGTCACAATTAACTTACTTTATAAATCATTAATATAAAGTTCTGAGCACAATGCTACTCTTATAATGCAAATACTATTTTTAAAGAAAACAGGAAATAGAATAGCCTATACCGCATTTTCAAGAAAATTACATCTCCCTTTTTAAAAAAATTGGCTACAAAAATGGTGGACTAATACGCGAGTGTCACAAAATGCAGCGAAATAAAATTGCAAAAACTGTCTTTCATTTTTCAACAATATTACAAACGGATATGTTTTATTTTCAAGATCCGACCGCAATTGACTTAGTAATGAAATCGTAATGAAAATAGCAGGGAAGTATCAGTTTTTAAATAAAATGTTTGCAAGGAGAACATACGAAGTGTATAATGAATTTTTCAAAAATTTTCATCCAAAAACTGTGTGGCTTTTACACAGCAGGGAGCCAATTTTCGAGAAAATACGGTTTACAAAACTTTTCCATTAGGTGTCCATGCCATCCGGATGTCCGTACGACTGAGATCTGTATAATCTGTTGTACGGTAAATGTATGCGTCTCTGTAAATAATTTTGTTTATCACCAAGCAACGAATATTATTTGGAACTATTCGCAGCCATTCCTTCAGAAGTATATTAGAAATAATAAGATTCAACATTGCTATTTCATACTCGTATTTGTACATTTAACAATTCATTTTCACATTCAGAATTTATTTTAGTTTATTTGATGTTATGGCATAAAAAATAACCAATCAACAACAATATATCCACTTATAAACTTTTTACTTATCACTTAATAATTCTCATGTGGATATTACTCTGATGAATTGACGTCTACACTTTTGTTATTATTTCCATTTCACATATTAAAAACCGAACCAAAAGAAATATGTTTCTACTAAAACCATGACTATCCAACTAGCTAAAATCAGTATTGATGATTTTATGTAAATGAGTCTATTCAATTCCTCTGGGTAAGCTACTGCAATAATGCATATCGTTTAATTTCTTTCTCTTATTTTTTATTTAACGATTGAAAAATGCAATCAAAATAAAAGTAGCATATAGAAATATAAACGTGAATTATATACTATTTCCAATTTTCTTTTCGTGCTACATATGCTACATATGTAGGACTTTTGTTCTATAATATTTCCTAACACTGTTGAAAGTAAGAAAATTATATTAATGATAAATAAATTATTAATCCATTAATGCCCGAATGAATTTTGCTGCTGGGTTAATACAAAAGCAAAAGAAATGTTCAGGCACCTGAAGAGAAGATAAGTTAGTTTAAACATTTTCTGGTAAATATTGTTAATTAACCTCATGCAATATTGAGTTTTTCACCAATAGTAATTACAATTGTCACGAGTATAATAAATACATATTTTATATTTTATAATACAAGAACATAGTAAGATATAGGAAACCCTCATTAACACGAATTCCAAGGGAGCGAAATAATCGGAGTTCATGTTAAAAATTTGTTATCCGAGTATTATAAATGCCCGTATTATCGTAATTCCTTGCCGGGACCGAAATTTTGTTCGTCTTACGGAGAAATTCGTGTTAAGAGAGTTCGTGCTAACGACAGTTCACTCCATTGTATGAACACTCCAGTACCCATTACATAATCGTGCTGATCTCTAGCGGTTCAATGGAGTACTACCGCCAAACCGATAAAGAAGAGCACTGCAACACTGCGATGCAAGCGCGATCTCTCCGTCAATATTTGAAATAAATGTAAGGCACACAGCCACCACACCGCAGCGGTATTATTCGTATAGAAGAGCTGATACTAGTCGCAGTCTGTAGATAGCAGCACCATTCAATCATTGCCTGGACAAACCTACTATATTTCCAGCAGCAAAATTAAGAAACAGCATAATAGAAATAAAATATTTAACACTTTCAACTTGTCAAATACCAAAATTTTTAGGATCAAATGTATTCATCTTTTGTTTTTCTTCACAATAAATCTTTACTTTGCTTTGAAGTACATAAAAAAGTATTCAGATCCAGAGAAATATAACGCGGAAATTCGCAAATTGAAAAGAAAAATGAGAAAAGCGTATAATATTAGGCATCGCGGCGAGGCACATTTACTAAAATTCCGACAAATTATCAAAGAAGTATAAAATAAAAAGAAAACTATGCACAAATCGTATCTTAAGTTAATTTTAGATGATAATGAAAATGCTTGGGCAAAGTTTTTTAACATTGTACGCCACTGACGAGATAAATAGGAGGACACGCCGCCAATAAGATGGCAAAATAATTATATATATATATATATATATATATATATATATATATATATATATCATATATATATGATATCGTTGACGATGAAGAGAAAGCCAATGTATTCAATAATTATTTCAGTTCTGTATACAAACAAAAAGCTAACCAAATTATCATAGGGCACAACAACGTGAATCATGTATTCAAAATTGATCAAACGGAAGTACGTTCGCATTTGAAGAAAATGAAAAATTGTAAGACTTGCGGTCCGGATGGTATGACAACCGATATGTTAAAGATAGCAGGGGAAACAATAATACCATATTTGGTCAGACTTTTCGATATATCAATCAACAACGAAAGTGTACCGGATTATTGAAAATCTGCCTTAATAGTGCCAATTTTCAAAAATGGGCCAAAATGTGAAATGCAAAATTATAGTCTAGTTAGTCTTACGTCAGTAGTCTGTAAATTGCATGAAAAAATATTATCTAATTTGATTAGAAATCATTTGGATAGAGCAGAATGGTTATTTCATGGACAGCACGGCTTCAGAAACGGCTTTTCCTGTGATAGATTATTTCTCTTACTCAAGACTTGCCTGAAGTAATTGATGTAGGGGGAAAAGTGGATGCAATAGTTATTGATTTTGCTAAAGCATTTGATGTAATACCGCGAAACATATTGATACTGAAACTTATTGATGCTAAAGTTGACAGGTGGGTAATAGTATGGATAAGTGAATTTCTTCGCGATAGAAATAAAAAAAGTACGAATTGGACAGCATTTATCGGAAAAGGATTTATAGGATTACTTCGGGGGTTCCTCAGGACTATGTCAGAGGCCCACTGCTGTTTTTTATCTTCGTTAATGATTTATCGCGAAATATAACATTAAAAATTCGACGCTTCGCCGACGACTGTATGTTATATAGGGAAATTGCAGAGCCCCACGATATGATTCAACTACAGGATGATTTAAATAAAATTTATGATTAGGCAATAGCTAATAAAATGACTATAAATGGATAGAAAAGTAAAACGATCGCATTTTGTAGAGCCAGATCTTTTCATACAATACCTCATCAGCTAAATAATGCCGAAGTTCCGCGAGTCTCGAACTGTAAATACCTTGGTATCCTCCTGGATAGTAAATTGGGATGGGAGAAACACACAAAGAACGTAGTGGGCAAAGCTTGGAGGTCTTTGCATTTCATCATGAGAAATCTTAAAAAATGTAATACGAAAGCAAAAGAAATCGCGTATATCTCGCTTGTTAGGCCGGTAATGCAATACGGAGCAAGTTGTTGGGATCCGTACAGAATAGGACTTAAAAAGAGCTTAGAGAGGATACAAAACAGAGCGGCAAAATACACATTTTGGAGGAACACACAGGAATCATTAGAACGCCGGAAGAAAAGGGCACGGCTTTGCGCGCTGTATAAATCTTACGTTGGTTGCTCCGCATGGCAGGAAATTCGGGGAAGACTAGATAAACCAGATTATCTAAATAGATTTGATCACAAATTTAAATTTGGAACAAGAATACAAAGAACGGGTGTAGGGAAATTCTCCTTTATGAACAGAACTATAGTAGATTGGAACGATTTGCCTGCGGTAGTTTTTGAGCCCTTTTCTTGCTCATCGTGAGGTTTTAGAAAAAAATACTGGACATTAGTCAGTAGGGTGAAAATGTATAGTGAAGTGAAGTGAAGTGAAGTGAAGTGAAGCGAAGGGAAGCGAAGCGAAGCGAAGTGAAGCGAAGTGAAGGGAAGAGATTTTTTCTGTTTGTTTCGCTAGTCGAAAACGTCTTTCTACAGGCTATGCGGACGAGCGGTATTTATTCATTTATTTGTTTATAGTAACGAGTGTTTTACGTATTAGAAATGTAATAATTATTATAAGTATTATATATTATTACACTGTGGTGTTAGGTAAAAATGTGTACCCATGTTTGTCTGAATGTGAATGAATAAGTGCAGGTTGGTGTGCATGGTCTGTCAATATAACTACACATGTATGTATGTATATTTGTGTACTATGTAAGTTTATTTATCTATACGTTAGTGTATATGTATACACGATTTACAAATGTTCATTTGTAATATAGGAATGTAAATGCCATCTGCATACCTAGGAAAGGACAAAGAAAAATTTATTTTTATATGGATTTTTTATACTGTGACATACCAATATGGGGACATGTTTTATTACAGAATATTTGTCGTAAATGGGCGAAATGGTTAGGGCAAATAATAAGCAATATGGCGCCTTAGTAACGACGTCGTGGTTGTTGTCAGGATAAACAAACATTCATCTGACCGTGGAGGTAACGGCGTGAGTAGGAGGAAATATAAGAGATTTGTGGATTGGTTGAAGAAGAGTCGACTGTTTATTAAAACGGAAGTTTGTGGCATTTTGTCGAAACAAGATAGTAAAAAAAATGACAGGCGAGGCATTGTGGGTTTTAAATTGGTGAAAAAATTCATTCGGTCGCATGTTGTGACGGTGAGCAGTTCGCTCGCGAATAGATTAATTTGTGCATGTTAGGACTTGTAAAAATTTCGGAGGTCTACAGTACGTGTTCAGACTTTGAAATATTTTCGTGTGGTAGAGCAAGAATCGGACTTGAGGGACATATTCGGACTCTGAATATTTTCGTGGCAGAACCAGAAGTGAATTTGTGATACTTTCTAAGATTTGTGGAACGTGTCGAGTTCTGAATATTTTGCTGTGCATCAAAACAAAACTTGGAAATTTTTCGCGAGTGAACTCATTCTTGAACTTATAAATGTATGCGGTTCACGAACGATACCGGACTTTGCATATTTTCTTGCTATAAACGGAAGATAGAACTGAGAAATGTTTTGCTGTGTAATCATAAAAGCACTGGATATTTATACGGAGAGAACGGGCATCAGACATAATATAGTGGAGCTAGAACAAATATTTGAGTGGTGCGAAAAGGTGAACCGGCAGTGTTCGTATTTAAAGAAGAGAAGAGGATTCGTGGTAATTGGACTTCGGGACTTCGGAACCTTAAGAAAGAAGGGAAGGTATTTCTTCGAGGTGGCATCGAATGAAGAGCGCGCGATGACCAGAATCGCCGAATAAGGTTCGAACCAGGTCATGACTAAAGAAAGTTTCTCATTGTAAATTTTTACATTATTAATTTGCTACCTTTTTAATAGGAAATTAACATTAAGTTTCTCTTTGAAAGAAAGATAAATGATTTTCTTTGGCCAATTCAAGCTAATAAGTAGCTAGATCAAATAATCTCTGCTTTCAGATTCCTCGCCATTCTGTATAGATGGCAGATCGGGTAATCGGCTATTAATAGATAATAGCGATTATTTCTGACGTGACCCATCGACCCAGCTAGCGGGATAATATTCAGTTTTCATCAGAGTAATAATAGTTAAAATATTATCGTAACCTTTTTCCTGGCGCCCATGTTCTTAGAAATTCGGAAACAGGTTACGACGAATCGCCCAATAATTGTAGCAGTTAGTGGGCATGTTTCAATACATTATTATGTTATTTGTAATTGTAACTGTACTTAAGTATTTCTACATTCTGCCACCGGGCATCATCCGCCCAATTGTAGAATAAATTTCTATCTATCTAAAAGTGATAAACTCAAACTAAAGAATTATAAAAAATTAATGAAAGAAAATGTCCCTAAAATATTGTATTAAAAAGTTTCTCCAAAAAATACTAACCATTCTCTGATCTAGGAAAATAGTCGTTCAAAATACTACAACATAAAAGGTAATGTTGAATGAAAATAAGGGTACCTGGTTTCTTTTCGAAACCCTTCAGATTTCTTTTCAGAAATGAAATTGATGCACATATTTTCCAATATCAATTTTTTCTATTATTTAAACAGAACGAATCATGCAATAAAAAAACCATAAGCATGTGGGACATTTTACACAAGTTTTCAAAATATGTCAGAAGAATCTTTTCATGACTAATCTTCTTTATTTTATTCTCGTTGCGCCAAACTACTCACTTTTTTCGGTACAAGCGAATATAGAATGGTAACCGGTAACTCCTCTAACTCTGACAGAATATTACCCGAGTCGTATTCAGACATTTTAAAATATTAATAACTAGCAAGTTTCATTCACTTTCACCCAGCATGAAACGTTAGAAACATGGTAACAAATGAAACAATCCCAATGTGTACATCCCAACTGCCTTCGATCTATTACACAAGGCAGATGGCTAGATTGCTATTTGTTATTTACGATATAAGTACAGTCAACCATCTGATTAAAATACGAGATTGAAAAATTGCCAAATGAGGCCGTTAGGCCGAATTTGGTAACCAATTGAATATATGAAGATCGGTGTGGAATAAAGATTTGTCTGGCAAGTCGGAGAAAGCGAAACCAAGTAGTCTTCGGTCCCAATATATGTTAAAGAGTAGAACAGTACTTAAGGACAACATTGATATCAAATAAAACGTAAGCTTCCGCGGCTCGAGTCCATGTCTTCTTGGCTGTCCGGGTGACGCCGCATCGTTGGCCGAGAGGCTTTTCATGTCGCAGGCTTCCTCAGGACAGTGACATTGCGGGGCTGCGCGACCGGTATTTTATACTGGTCAGCCAATTAAAACATTGATATCAGTAAATTAACTAGTAAAGTTAGTGTTTTTAAAGAGGAAAAGTTTAGGATCCAAGACGGAGTCCAAAATATTTTCAAAATAAGAGTGGCAAAGTACACCATTACTTTACCACCCAAATGTGGTAATGAAGTATATTACCACACTAGGCCGGTAAAGTACATTACGAAACTAATTATAATGGATTCTGTGGTGGGAGCGGAGATGTTGTGGTACTCCATGATAAACTACCTGGAGTGAATGAGGTATCTACCACAATAGTATTAATTATAGTATTAATTATAATTAATACTATTGTGGTAGATACCTCATTGACCCTAGATAGTTTTAATTATAATGGCATAATGTTTGACTTGACCTAACCAAAGTGGATAAAAAATAAAATAGTTTTATTTTAAATAGTCGTAGATAAAAAGTTCAACGGTACACGTTTGATAAATCATCATAATGAGACTCGCATCAGTTCATTATGACGTCACACTTCAATATCACACTAATATCATTAATAACAATAATAGTTGATCGCGAACTTTTAGGATTCGAGTTCAGACAGTGGCCGGTTTTCACAACTTCGTAGTAAGGACATTTAACTATTGTCTGGAGAAGAATTCTAGCGGCCGGCTACTCGGTCGTTTCAGTGGATTCTCCTATCAATACCAGGCGAATGTCAGAGCAGAGCTTTAACAAACGAACCACTTATCACGCGCGATCTTTCCTTAATGCTAATACATTAACGATAAGTGACAACTTTTCACAATTTATAAGAAACCAACACAAAACTCTTGTGTGCTACGGCCGGATACAGGATTACTCTCCAGCCATGCATCCGACAGATTTAAGACGAACACTACAGGTGCTACAGTGGCACAGTGTTTCTCGAACTAGTGAGTTTCCTATCTCTTGAGTCTTGCTATGTGTTGCAGAGCATGTACAGAGAAGTAAATTTCTGTGTCAAGTGCGGCGACGGAAGCACAATGTAACAAATAAAACCGGCAATAGGAGTAAGATATTATTGCACTTTCTCACCTCTATCTTGTTTATAAACGATTGATTGACATGGGTACGGACACATTTGCGTCGAAAATCGATGGCCTGAAAGTTTCCAGATCACTATATGCAGATGATTGAGTTCTATTTTCAGAAACTATTGAGGGCTTACAGAGGAGTTTAAACATCCTTGATAGAAACACCTTGTTAAACATGGGGACTAAAAGTAAATATTCAAAATCGAAAATTGTCTTCAAGAATGGGTTTATATGGGGTAACAACGAGAAATGATATTACGCGCAGGAGGAACTGGACCGTGTCAAAACGTTTGCTTATATTGATGAAAAATTTTCCATGATTGGGGGATGGAATAGTCACATGGTAGCGGTTCGTAGTAAAGGAAGAAATGCACTCAAAGAAATCGGTTGCGTAATGCGCAGAGAACCGGAATTGCCTTGAAAGGTGTGTGACGCAATGTGTAAATCGCTAATCCTCCCAGCTATGAGACACTTATGAGACAGAAATCTGGGGAGTGGATAGAATAGACAGATCGGAAAGCATCGAAGCAGATCATTACAAATTAATTATCGAAGTCTCTAGATTCGCGATCAATGTCAGCATCTTGAGATAGATAGGTAGGTAGTGTTGGAATTTGGAAAGATTTTAAAATGAAACCCATTAAGCTTTGGAGTAGATTGTCAGGTGAACAGGTGGACATACTTATTCGTACGTGCTTTAGAGTGCAATTACAGGAAAACGATCAGCACTACTGGTTGTACAAAGTGAAACTCTTATTAGAATTCGCAGGTCTGGGAGACGTTTCACTGGAGATGGTGAGATAGGGGAACACGTGAGATAGAACGGTTAATTTCGGATAGATTTTCGGATACTAAAAGGCAAGATATCCTGGCAGCAACGGTGAGAAAATAATTTGCTGGTGGTATAAATTCACGTCAGTCCTGTTTGGGGATGCGAAAATTACGTTCACACACTTAGAAGGGACGCAAGAGGGGGATACGCTTGATTTAAGATTTGGGGTGAATGCAACGGCAATACAGATTGAAAGATTTGAATGGCAATGGCATCTGCGTGCTTTGCGGTGATAGGAAAGTTTGGATCCACATCTCATTAAATTGCTACTGAAACACGGAGAGGAAAATGAATGGTAATAGGAAACTATTACTTCCAACATAGAAACCTAACGGTCACCCAGAACATATTAGGTGATAATAGATCCCATTTCAAGAAAGAATTAAGAACATTTCCAGGTAAGGTTCGAACTTTTAGAGAAACGGTAATCAGGGAATGGGAATACTGCACTAGTTTGTAGTATAAGCGGCGCCTAAACAGGAGATGAACTATATAACTCAATAAGTAAGCGATGATTATGTTAATCAGTAATAAATTTAGTAAATTGGTAAGTAAATCAATAAACAAAGTAAACCATTAAATAATTAAATGAGCACTAGGTCTTTTGTCCGTGAAATAAGTGCAGAGGTGATGGTGCGTGTGATCTTCTGTGGCGCTGTTAGATTTCAGGAGCTGAGGAGGCCAAAGACTGGAAGGAGAAGACCTCCACGCCAGGAAATACATAGTTTAGAAAAAAAGTAAATTAGAATGTACTCGTCTTCTGACGGCAGGTTTTCTCCCTTCTAGGTTTTCCCCCTCGGCGTACCATAAGGTCTCTTTTCCGCGGCTTTGATGCGATGGAGAAACCATTTAGGGTGAATGCCAGAATTCGAAAGGTTAGAACGAAGTAGGGTGTATGTATTGTACTGGTTTAAAGGCCTTTGGCCTAGCCACACAGTTAACAAGTAATTCAATTATTTATATGTAATAATTATCTATAACATAAAAAAATTAATATATATGTTATCGATTGATGAGATCATTTATTTCAGCCGAAGAACTGTGCCGTTAAGAAAAGTATGGTATCGTTTGAGATTAGTTTATCGTCGATGATTAGTTTAGGAATACATCGACATCTAGCATTTTCAGTCATAACCGTATGCAAAGTTACTGCCTTATTCATGAATGGTGGCAATCTAGCGGTTGAGCGAGCGAAGGTTACACCTTTTAAGTGCAACATGCCACCCTGCCGCTGCAGATTCATTCGTTATGTTGAAGCCAATTTTGCATTTATTCAGTTGTTTTGCATCACACTGTCATTTTTAATTTCCAACAGTTGTCTTTATCTGTGTTATTAAGTTCTAGTTCGTAACCTCACGAAGGTCTTAAAAGATCGTTTTCTGCGTATATTAGTAGTATATCTCATTGTTTTAGGTCAATGCCTCTAAGCCATGTAGATAAATGAAGATTCAATAAGCCTTTTTTTACAATACGTGCTCTCAGACCTGTTTCTATATTAAGTTATATGCATGTGTGTTTTAATGTACCAATAATTGGGTATTTTACCTACATTTTCTTTGCGATGTAATTGGAACTATGTGATGTCACACCCGAAATAATTATTTATTCCAAGTTTCTTGATGAATTATTTTGAGCGCTTCTGTTCATAAACACGCGATTTACTAGGTTTTTGTGAATGACAACATCGTGTTGTATCCCAAGACTATTTTCTTCGGTTGTACTTTAAAATCGGCTATTGTTAACTAGCCATCAAGAAATAATAAAACGTACATTTTATCTTCACTATAGTAGGAATTAAGCTTTTGTTGGCAGGGAATAAGTTTAAAAAAAACAGATGATGAACATATTTTGCTTGTCTTATCCCTTAGTTAATTATTCGTTGTCATTTACTGGTTTTGTTAATTATGGAATTTTTATTTGGGAAATAAGATACATGTGTATTGGTCTCATAAAATTCTGTGGTTTGGTAGTTTCTTCTCGATATTTCCATAGTTTTCTTTGATTTACCCGATTTCATCTTGAATGTAGTAGGAACATTCTAGTTCTCTTTTATTGGTGTCGAACAATTATTCCAAGAATTTAAATGGGGTAAGAGCACGTGATCCTTTCAGTCCTAATAATCAGTCCTACCCCTAATTTTACTTGTAACATTGCTCATATTACAATATGCGAAACTGACAAAGTCAGCGAGTATTTCTTTGATTGACACGAAGTTTTTGTTCCGAAAAGTGCATTTACGCACACCTTTCTGGGCTAAAAATATCCTTACCAGTAGAAACGTATAAAGACGCCGTTTTAAGACTTTGAACAGTTGGACGATGACTAACCCACCGCTGAAATCTCAGATGCGAATCTCCTCTTGTTTTGCAGCTCGTGGCCTTGGCCATTGTGTGTTAAGCACTCAGCCTTTCCAGAGGACATCCATCGCGAGGAATCGAAAAGAAGTCACCGCACCACTGTTCACCGCCTCCACCGCCACCGCCACCGCCACCGCCACCGCCACCGCCACCGCCACCGCCACCGCCACCGCCACCGCCACCGCCACCGCCGCCGCCGCCGCCGCCGCCGCCCCACACTGTCACCACTCCCTGCAGAGATTCCACCTCCGCCGTCGCCTCGCCCTCCTACAGCGCACAGAAGCAAAGAAATCGTTCGGCAGGCTGCGTGCGTGCTTCCCAGGTAAAGCTGTGAAAGATCGCCTTTCTTCTTTGTGACTGAACGCGATCGCCCGTGGATATACAAGCGTGTCGTTCCACGCACCGGTTGAAGTCGGCGACACTAGTACTCCTTAGCGCAATATGCACCTGTGTTCACTTGAGAAATTACTATTTTCTGCCTGTATGGCTAACGGTTTTCATTCCCCCCCCCCATTAGTTATCCAAGCAAGTTTACAATGGAATGCATATTATTATATTATATTTATTGTTAATGATCGAAAGGGAAGTACAAAAAACTAGGTTTATAATGTTCGAGGGTTCCAAGTGAGTTTTCAATTGATGGTTTGGAAAATAAATCGACGAGGCATGAGCCGAGTCCATTAACCCTCCGTGAATAATACAATGTGTTTTGTAATTTGGTCGTGGCGATAAGAAATCTAAATATCTTGCCCAATATTTTAATAGTATCGATGATGGCGTCAAATTGTGTGGATGCTAATACCCAGAAAATGAAACACACAAAGGCATCGGAGATCACTTGCAATGGAACAACACTAATGTTTGGAATTAATAAACATGAATATTAAAATTTCTTTATGAAATAGAAAAAGAAAATAAATATAACAAAACAAGAATTATTTCATGATCGAAAAGATGAAAAAGCCTACAACTTGGTCCGCGGGCGGGGGGGGGGGTATTTTATTTTTGTTATTGTCAATATTTTGTCTTTATTACTGAAAATACGTGAATGTAACTTTGCTGGCACTTAGGCGGCCGAAATTAATTCACATTTGGGGCCGTACTTGGAATTCAATAATTTATAGCAATTCTTGGGCACTAATTAACAGAAAAGGGTATACATTTCAAACTATTATTTTCTAACTGCTATTTTGCAGCCTCAACAAGCGTATTAATTTGTTTTAGAGTGTCATTACTCTTCAACAGTGTTAAATGAATCTTGAACAATTTTTGAAACCTATACACGAATAATCTGTTTCGTTATTTTTTTATTTAATTTATTTTAGATTTTCGTGCTACTGTATGGTCATAAGCGAGAAAAATCTCATTTACAAACTTTACATTACATTAATATTTAAACATTTCATTACATGACATATCATGAACATTTTCCACATTTTAATTCGCTTTGATTCCATATTTAATTCGCATGGATACCACTTTTAACCGCCATGAAAATAAATCTTTGTTTAGTCACTTCGTTGCTCAATAAAACTTAATTAGTATTTATCATTTGAAATTATATAAAAAATATATTTGATACCGAACTTAACATCATACGTTTTAGTAAATAATATGAAATTTGAAAAGAGAAAGTTCGATACATTATGATTATGTTAATAAATATCAATTATTATCCCATCCAACATTTTATTTCTTATTTGAATTGGGATGTGAGAATTTTAGAATTAACTTTTATTCGCCAACGAAAATAAGTGCACATACGCAGCGACACACTCGATTATAATACATTATGAATCAATCCAACTTTAATATCGCAATAATATTCATCAGACCTATTTGATACATTTCAATATCAAGAAGTTACAGCTTGTAACTACTAATAGGAAAATGTTCATTACAAATATTCCTTTTTATTCCTTTGCTCAATATGTCGTAAGTACAATGGTTTCGGAGGAATTAGTATTCATTTAGTTGAGTTTCACAAAAACACAATGCTTTGCAATTAGCAGCTGGTACATTTTCTGGCGATGTTAAGCCACGTAATGTTGTTGGAAAATTAATTTAATTAAGGTAGATTAAAACATCATTGAACAATGTGTTCAATTTCCCATACTATCTAATAAGTTTATCTTCTTGAAACAATATTTTAGAAGACCAAGGTCAGACCAATATAGATTTATGTAGTGGAATCGAGCACTTACATAAAACTAGTGGTGCTACAACAGCACAGACTTTCTCGCATTATTCCTAAATTTGCTATTTTCGAAAATTTGGAGAGTTCCATCAAAACGAGACCAGCTCCATTTTTTAAGCGTTCCTTTTTCTATCCGGGAAAAGAATTAAAGAACAATTTTGAGCTGTTCTTGAGGAGAAAAATGTTTTTTTAATTGTTTGTATTTTGCGCCAAATTACACGAAAACTACTCACATTCTCGAAAAATTGAACATGAACCTATTTAAAGATCCGTCTTTAAGGAGCATACTTCATTAAGGAAAAATCTCTATTTTCAATATTATTGTTATAGGAATACGACCAAAAAAGTTGCTCTTTTGCAATTTTCAAAAACTATGGAATTTCAACAATCATCAGACCTGCACAATCCTTTATGGGGTGCGAAGACGACGTTTGATCAAAAAGTGTGGTGCCATTTTTCGGAAAATTTTGAATTTTTTTAGAGACTTCATGTCAACTACCCTCAAAAATGAAAATGTCTGTTGGAAACTCTCAAAACTTCCCCGAGCTCATTCAAATCTATTGGGGAATTTCAATTTTCAAGAAAATCAGTTGAACGGTTTAGTCGCTAGCGCTGAGCACAAACGAACAGACAGACTGACGTTTTGCCGTCAATCGATTTTTCGGTATCAAGGACCCACGAAACAGATTCTTGTTGTACCACGAGCTAGAGGAATTTTTTCCATATTTAACAATAGGATTCATCCACTTTTTCGTTATTAGGGCCCGGGAATAGGAGTTTTTCTGTAGAAAATTCGCCGTTTTCCGGCGCACGATAACTTTCTCTTCTTACGAAGTACGTTCGTAAGAGTGAGAAAGTAAAAAGAACAATTATTTCGAAGAGATAAAATATTTTCAGTTTACTGTTAACCAGACGGGGGAGAATAATAAATTGATATAAAAGTACTATAAGATATTTTTAAACTAGTATGAAAGTGTACTAACACTATAGTTAATTACACAAGATTTAAAAACCTAGGAACTTGATCCAAGTGGAGAAGAGTACTGAAATATTGAACAGCAGACACGATGGTTGGACAACTTCTTACCATCACTGCTTAATCGCCGCAAAAAAACTACAGGAAGAAAATGAAAGAGGGAAAGCAGACGGAGTAGGGTAAAGAGGCGGAGAACGAGGAGGAGGAGATGGAGTAGGATTAGGAGTAAGAGGAGGTTCAGAAGTAGACGAAGTAGGAGGTGGTGTTGGAGACGGAGAACGAGGAGGAGGGGAGAAGCAAAATACGGAGAAGGAAGTGACGATGTATGAGGAGAAGACACGATGGGTCGGAGGAGTCGGAGGAGGAGGAGGAAGAGGAAGGTGAGACGAAGGAAGAGGAGAAGACGAGGGAGGACAGGAGACGGAGTAGGGGGATGAGACGAAGGGGGAGAAGGAGACGAAGGAAGAGGAGACGAAAGAGGAGGGATAGACGAAGGAGGAGGAGGAGGTGGCGTACGAGGAGGAGGAGACGATGAAAGAGGATGAGAGGAAGTAGGAGGAGGAGGAGACGAAGTAGAAGGAGGGTAGACGAAGGAGGAAGAGGAGGAGAGAATGCAGAAGAGGTGGAGAAGGACATAAAATATACGACCGCTGCAAAGAAAGAACATATAGTGTATCTAATCTCCGAGAGCAGTCTGAACAAATGAAATGCGTTCTTGCATACGGAGCGCCAGGTAGTCCCGTTATGCGCTCAGAGGAGCCGGGCAGCGTCTGGTCTGGAATTTCGAAAACACCGCAGGGCGTGGCCCACACGGCGCAACCTCGGCCTTGGCGAGGACGCCCGCCGCGCCGCACACGCACGCACGCACGCACGCACGCACGCAGATGCGCCCGCCGCTGCCTGTGACCCCTCAGCACGTCGCAAACGGGGCGCAAGCGTCTCTGGGCAAAGCTTTTAAGTGATAAGACATCGAACGTTTCCAAAAATGTCTCCTTTACTGTAATTCATATGTGAATGTTTTTAGGTCATGGGCATTATGAAAAAATCTACGTTTGAATTTTGCCTATTTTGACGCTAATACTTTTTAGACATATTTATCTTTTTAAATGCTTTTTTTTTCTTGAAGTTTATATCCCCTTTTTTCCTAGAGCTTTTATCCAGCCGACAGCCGGTTGCCCTTTACGTCCCGAAGGGACGCATATTCGACCATACACTAGACAAACACTTGCGGGCTCCTCTGATCTGGGGTCGGCAGAACGCGAGGCCCTCCGTGACAACACACACACAAAGTCAAGGGACAAACAGCCATGCCCAAGACGGGACTCGAACCCGCGACCCTTCGGACCGAAGCGCTACTCGGTACTCGCTACTCGAGTCGGTACTCGCTCTTAGCCACCTCGGCCATCCAGGTCGGCTTATATCCCCTACTTTTGGCTAAATAACTACAATAGTTGTTTACTGCTAACGCATCTCCATTTCCTTGTCTACGCTCAGCTTCGTGTTTCATATTCTGTATTTCAGGAGATCTGAAGTGCGCTGCCTTTGAATTGTATTTCTTCTTGCAACTATGAAGACAACAACCATAGTTTTGTGTACGTGCTTGGCTTATATCCGCGTCGCAACTAAATTACTCGTCCCATGGTGTGTTTCCCCGACTCCAGACCCCCGGTATCGACATCCAACAATTATGTACTATGTTAGTGTTTATAGCCAGATTTGTGTTTTCCTGCTTATTTTTAGACTTTTTAAGCGTCTGAAGTGTAAGTTTCTAATTTCGTAACATCCGATTTCTAATTTTGATTCTCAACGTTTTCAAGCGCAGCCTAAAACAAGAGAGACGCTAACTAGCTTTGTGGACACCCTTTCCCTTGAACTTTTTTATTTACATATGATACATTTTGCTAAGAAATTAATAAAGCATACTACAAGAGGAATGAAATTATTATTGTAATGATACAATTAATAAATAAAATTATTGGTTTATGTCCAACCATTTACACGGCTGCCACAGGTCTTGCAGAGAGTCTATCCCAAACATTAAACAATTTACCAAATCGTCAGGATAAAAAAAGAGAAGTTCAGGCATTGAACATATTTTAGTAAATGAAATGTTTCATTACGTACGACTATGAGACCCGTCTCAAAGTTTTTCATGGGGTCCCCGCTGTGCGCACGAATATGATTATCTGTCCTTAGTCTTTTCAGCCGCTCCCGAGATAAACAGTTTGAATGGAAAAGTGATTATAATTTGAATTTTATATATATATATATATATATATATATATATATATATATATATATATATATAATTTAAATTATATATTATAATATTTTATAATTCATATTATGTAGTTAAGACGAGGCATTGGTTGAAATAGAGACAGAGAAAACGGAAGAGAAGAAGAGAAAATCTGTCGAACCCGCTTTGTCCACCGCGGAGTTCATGTGGTTCATTCGAGATTTATTCTTCGGTTTCCTGAGGTGAAAGGTGAGAAGTCACTACACCGTGAGTTATCCCTCACTCAGGCACAAGAGAAGAGTTTAAGTGGACAAGGGAATTTGAAAAATATAAAAAAGTACAACTCTTTAGGAGAACGGGGCTTATCGAGAGCGGAGGCGTTTAATTCACCGTCGAAGACAATGTGTCTTATTTTATACACCGCCTATCTTGTGAACTCTCTTCATGAAATGTTAACTAATTGATGATACTACTTTCGAAACATATTTGTTATGCTAGAACAGCACGTATTTCATTACATTATTTGTAACTTGTTTCATACACTTTTGCTTATGTTACATTTGCGGACATTGAGCTCTCATATGTACTCCCCACTGCATGCGTGAGTGGTCGAAAAACAACAGCACAAACTTGAAAACTCGCGCGTCTCCAGCCCCAACATGATGGGCATATAATGCACTATCTTGCAGTTCAGGAGATGCTCAGTCGAAATTGGAATAAAGTATGAATCTATTTTACCTACAAAACAATGATTTACAAATAGCGGGATATTCGTACGAATCCGGCTAGTATCGTTTTCATTATGTTAACATACCATTTTTACTTTCTTTCTGCAGAGTAGAGATAAAGTTATGAAATTCTGCGGGAAAAAACGGCGAATTTTCGGCAGAAAAACGCGTATTACAACACTCTGCTAACGAAAAAGTCGATAAATCAAGTGGCTAATTAAAGAAAAAAGTCCTCTAATAAGTCATGTAGCCAGAATCCATGTTTTCTGGGTACTTGATAACGAAAAATCGAATGACGGCAAAAACATCTGCCCGTCCGTCCATCTGTCCGTCCGTCACTGAACAACGTTAAAGGGCGGCTAAACCGTTCAGCCGACTTTCTCCAAAATTGATATTCCCTTGTTGATGTGGTAGGTGTTGCGGCCCTTCAATTTGAAACCGATATTTCCATTTTGGGGGGTACTTTACATGAAGCCACTGGGACATTTTCCAAATTTGGAAAAAAGGCTCCATCGTTTTTAATTACGTTTTGTTGTTGGATAGTGTAAAGGACGTTTAGAGAATGGTGTAGGTCGCATGCTTGTTGAAAACCCTGATTTTTCGAAAATTTCGAAGTTTCAATTTTTTTTGAGTCTTCCCTCAACAAAAATATTGAAGATAGAGATTTTTCCCTGAATGAATTATGTTCCTTAAAGATATATTTTGAAATTACATCATGTAAAATTTTTCGAAAATTTGAGTATTTTCCGCGTAATTTTGCATGAAAGTACGGGGGAGAAAGTACTTGTTTTAACACCACTAGTTGCTTCAGTTATTAATATTCTAGAAATAAGCCAAAATAGTTTATGACAAACAGATGTGACAAGGTCGCGGGAGAGATATCTAGTAACACATTTTACTATATCCAATGAAACACTTGTCGTTTTAATTTGGGATAGTTCATTGAATTGATTTAAATCCGATCTCTTTGTAAGGTGTGGAGTGTTGTTTAAACTAATTTGTAGTCGAGCTAATGTTTTCTGTATTGTATTACCTCTTTTACCCCAACTTTAATTGAATTATATTTCAACCCTTTATTATTATTTTTGAATGCACATAAATCAGTGTTATTCTAATAATTTTATTTGTTTCCTGAATAAAAAATACGTAATGAATATTGTCCACGACTGATGTTCGAACCTACGTTTTACTTACGTTCGTTCACGCAGCTCCACAAAATTCCCGTACGGACTTTCGTTATTCAGATAATTGGAATTTGGGGTGGAGGATTGGAATATTATTAATTGGTCGAATAGTCATTTATGAATTAACAAATTTATTAAAATATTTATATCGTAATAAGTTTTTCACTTTCTTCCAATACAGAATATTATTCTTTTATTGTTGCAATGTCGTGTCCAAATACATCATTTAGTAGTATTGAATTATATTACTAATATGACTTTTTATTTTAAGCTTTACTTTTTTTAAGAGAGTTCTTAAAGTTATTATCCCCACAATTACTCAGTAAAACTTATTGAACCATACATGTCTCTTAAATGTTTGTGATGTTAATTGAATTGTTTCTGGCGAAAAATTTGACTTTCCCACACGACTTACATTACGTCCGGGTATTCATGACGATTTGACAATGCCAAGTCCTGGAACGGAAGAATCTTCGAAGCTCTCCGAAGAATCTTCTCTTCTTGAAATCACTCTTAATCGAACTATACGAATACATAACCGTCCGAATCACTTGTAACTTTTGAAATTACGTCACCTAATATTTAAATGATAAGAGTATTTAAACAATTAAATCCCCAACATTAACTAACGTAATTTAAATAAACTATAACTACTGAAGAAACTATTTACAAATAGTGCGGTAATGTCACGGATGGACATTCTATCACGATACTTACTCTCCGTGGTTTCTACACAACCTACTCCCAAATTACAAAACACTACGTTATATTTCAAACCAATCCTTCCCTTGATACATACAAGTGAGTCATAAAGTTAAACTATTCATTATTCGTAGTCTACAAAGTTAACATCACTAACCATGAAGTATAATATTCTCTCACGAAATTCGAAATCGTTCTGACATCTGTCTATTATGAAATCTGAAACCGATCAGTTCAGAAAGGCACAAAAAGCAACATGAAACCTTTCCATTACTTTTGTTCACGATCTTTTGTAAATAATTTTCTCATTGGACATTTTACCCTACTGTCAGTCGCCTTTCCCCTTTCTTGTCCCATAAAAGGGAACAAAATGTGATACAAATGGTTGTCGTATCCTTTCTGAGAACATTACTTTTGTGGAAATCAAAATTTTGTTATCTGTAACACAGTTTGTCCCTTACAAGAGTGTTTCTTATCATTAATCACGGTGTTCAATGTTCGGAATACTACATCCATTCCAGCTTCGATCACATGCAAGTCCTGAAATTCGCACATTAATATCTACGTTTATTTCGACTAATGCAAAAAAAATTGCGATACATTCTCTTGACAGCTACAATGATCCGACCTAATTTCCCTTCTGGTTTTAACGTAAAAATAAAGGGGGGGGTTATCTATACTTTATTACACCAAAATTATTCTTGAGATATCTGGTATATCTCACTAGCTTGTTCCATACCGAAGTTTGCTCGCACTGCGCCCACCTTGTGGCGATATTTAAATGTAAGGGTAGATCAAATTGCCTCGATTGATAGATTGATTATTTCGTGTTCCCGACGAGCGAGTCAACAGCTATTGTTCATTAGTCCCGTAAGTGGACTGTATGTTTCATCACGGGAGGTAGCGGCATTCTTCCCCCGTTGGATGGTGAGATCCGGCACAGACTTACACTTGCTGGTATTTCCCCATCTAGGCGCCTCCCACCAGCAGGGAACCGCCCCAGTCGACACAAGATCTAAGCATTCCGTGCTCAGCTCTCGCCGGGGCAACACCTCAGAGCGCTCCGCGCGATAAGCAGTCGCACCTTGTGAAAGTGTCGTGCTAGAGATAACGTGCAGCAAGGCTAAGTGGCGTGAAATACGCAACTCGATTTTGCCGTTATTAAGAACTGCCAGCTTTTCACTAAAAAAAAGTGGTAGTTTTTCTTCATTATTTGCATAGTTAATGCAAAATGAAGCTGATCCATCCACGGGGTTTGTAATTTCGCAGGCCCTATTAACCCTACACAATGTAGACAACAACAGTTTGTTTACCAGCAGTGCAATGCATCAGGTTCCGCAAGATATAACAACCAGTGAATCGATGGAAACAAGTGGTCAGGAAACACAGAACCCGACCTCCGCCGAAGGCAATATGGAAGCGCGCTTCGCATCAGGTTCGTTGCACAGCGAACAGTCACCGCCATCATCGTCATCAGGAAACCCTACACGAAAAAGGTCAGACAGTGATTTTGTAGATCCGCATGAATATAAAAAGAAAATTCCCGAAAAGAACAATTATAATGAATCAGTTGATCCCAGTCAATACAACTGTAAAATTGGCAACAGATTTGGTGTGTTACGCGATGGTGTAACTTCTCCAGAAACCAGCCGTTTTCAATACCTCAGTGAAAATGCCTCCGAACAAACAGATTTACCAGCAAAAATTCCCCCAATTTTCGTATCAAATATCTCCAACTCAGACAGTTTCATCAAGGAACTTAAAAATAAAGTGACCAGTGACTTTGTAGCAGACTTGAAAAACAATAAAACAAAAATCAGTGCAAACTCCATAATAGATTTCCGTAATCTTATTAAATACCTCATAGAGACAAACAGAAGTTTCCATTCTTACAAGGACCCCTCAAATAAAAAATGTTCAGTTGTGTTCAAAAATCTGCATCAATCCATAACAGAAACGGACATCTTAACAGAACTCAAACTACGTCATCCATCAATTATTAAAATTACGAGACTACAAAAAGACAACATCCCAATTCCGGTAGTTGCGGCCGAGTTTAGTGGCAATGAACGTATTGAAACAATTCTCGAAATCACCCAAATATGTAATCATCGTGTGACCACTGAAAGACGCCGGAAACCCAAAGGACCCGTCCAATGCCAACGATGCCTAGACTATGGACACACGAAAAACAACTGCAACCATGTCATTAACTGTGCATTTTGTTCCGGAAATCATTATTCAGTGATGTGTCCGCAAAAAAGTGATATACCGGTTTGTGCTAACTGCAATGGTAATCACAAGGGTGATATCAGAAACGAATCGTGCTCATACTATAAAAAAAATCATTGGACAAAAAAATAGTGACCAGTTCAAAAACAATAGTAATGAAATGCACCAACAATCCAAATCCTCACCGCCAAACTTATCTCACACTTCCTTTCCAGGTTTACCACCAACTCAACCCATTCCGAAGTTTACACATCAAAACAATCCCAAACCAAACCCTTCAAATTTACCAAATCAACCACGCAATCGCATCCAATCACCTTCTCACTTAAACAATAATTCCAGCAACAATATAATCAACACAATCATAAACTCCATCACCTCCTGTATAATAAATATCATCAACTCGCTAATACCATCATTAATCTCAACCATTCAAAATTCAGTCACAGAATATTTAAATAATAATCATGCCAGGTCAAATTAATAAGAGCTTAATCATCATGAATTGGAATGCAAACAGCATTCAAAATAAAAAAAAACGAATTTATCCATTTCTTGCATCATTACCAGATTGGGATAGCATGTGTTACCGAAACACATCTGTGTAATAAAAACAAACTCTACATCCCCAATTATATCATCTACAGAAATGATAGTGAAATAAACTGAATATATTGATGATTTATTTCAACGTAATCCGTTCCGAATTTGTATAAATGGGCGCCAGGAAAAGATTACGCTGATACTATTATACAAGTCAACCTTCAACTCTAATTATAAATAAATTAGTTTCCGGCTACTTGGGTCGATGGGTTTCATAGAAATAATCACTATTGTATGCTAATAGATATTTTATCCGATCTGCCATCTATACAGAGTGGTCGAGGAATCTGAAAAGCAAATATATTTCTATCTTGCTACTTCGTTACTAGAATTGGCTCAATGAGAATCATGTATTCATTTCACAAAACATGGAAATTTATTAAACAATTTTGGTACTTTATGATTTTACACAATATAAAAAAAACCTTGGTCATGACCTGTTCCAACCTTATAATGTCGTATTCGTCTTCGCGCGCTCTTGGACCATCTTCATTCTTCTCCGACGTCGCTGTCCTCAGGTCCAGATACCATCTTCTCTCTTCTTTTCTTGCAGAAGCACAGTTCAATCACCGTTCATCACTGTTTCCGAAGTTAATAAAGTCTCGTTAATAAAATTCGTTCGCCAATTTACGAATTCCAAGTTCATCCCACGCGTATGCTGAATACTCAATGATCAATAAACTATCTGCTGTTAGCATTCCAGTCCAGTTACTGATAACTTCGCCTAAGCCCTCAATGTCCTTCTAACTCGTTCACTTGAAATATTTTAAGTTTTACTGTCCACACATAGCATTCAAATTCGAAGTTCTATCAATATCTATTCCCTAGTAGATGCTTACAAGTCCCAAAAATCTCCTAACATTAATTGGAGCACGATCCGTTCAACACCACGGCATCAGTCAGAATGAATGCCTATCGTATTCTTTCAGCCCTGCAAAGCTCGGTCCATCTTTTCGATTGTTTATTTACAGACAACACTTGATGTACTTCCGTACCTAGCCAATCCCTAAATTTCTTACAAAATGAACTAGCCGTCTTCACGACTGTCACTGCTTTTTCGGTCAATCCCTGAATTCTATACAAAATGAACTAGCCGTCTCCGCGATTGTCACTGCATGAAGATTGTTGACCTTGACGACGGCTCGCTTACCGTTGCTATGCTAGCATATTCACATATATTTATCCCCTATAATTTACGCAATTTATAATAAATATTGTACCATATTATGTCACATATTGGTATGTCACAATAGAAACGAAACAAAAGGAGGCGGCGTATTTATCGCAATATCATCCCACATCATTCATTACCAAGTTGACATTCCGCAAACACCAGGTATAGAAACTGTAGCAATACGCACAACACTAAATAGCCAAACAATTACAATAATAGCAGCTTATAAATCTCCCTCGGCAAAAATCAAAGACGCAAATCTAATTAGCCTATTTAATTCGAATGAAAAAACATTATTACTCGGGGATCTTAATGCCAAGCATATAAGCTGGGGCTGCCACACTAACAATAATGATGGCAAGATCCTTGCTCAAACCATAACAAACAATAACTTAAAAATTATCACAACAATAGACCCAACCTACTACCCACATGATCGAACACGTAAACCAGATATATTGGATATAGGTATAACAAACACAGACATAAAATTTCACACCACCACAGTGTCCGAGCTAGATTCTGATCACATCCCCGTACTGATCTCAGCACAAAAGTTAACTCCACAACATGCAACCGTACCTAAATCAAACACCCTAAAAATCAACTGGCGAAAATTCCAAGAAATACTAAGAAATAAAATCCCGCAATTTAAAATATTAATCAGTCCCGCCGAAATCAATCAGGCTGTATCACACATCAATTCGCTAATCCACTCTGCCATCCAAGTAACACAACTAAATATATCACCTAATAACCATAGTAATAAACATAAAAAATTACCATCTGATATTTTGATTGCAATCTCAATAAAAAATAAAACAGACTATGGAATCAGTTAAGAACACCGAACTTAAAATCAGAACTAAATTTAATCACAAAAGTAGTTAAAAACTTAATAACTAACCACAACAACCAACAATACTCAGCATTATTATCTTCACTCCATGCTAACAACAACTCTTTATGGCAATTCACCAACAGAATACTGAAAAAGAAAAGCATGATACCACCAATAAACACTTCTACAGGTAAAGCATATACATCCGTTGAAAAATCCGAAGAGCTGGCATCCTACTTTTCAACAACGTTTATAACAAACATCTCAAAACCACACCCTGAACATCAAACAATACACAAAAGCAACAAAGAGACATACTACGGTCCACATCACAACATACATCTCACCAATCCAGCCGAAATTAACAAAATAATTAAAAAATTACCCTCCAGGAAAGCACCCGGCCACGACAACATAAACAATACAATAGTGAAAAACCTACCTCCCCCTGCAATAGCATTTATAACTAACATTTACAACTCCTGTCTTAGAATAGGTTATTTTGCACAATCTTGGAAGCATGCCATAGTTATCCCCATTGCCAAACCGAACAAAAATCACGCCGATACAAGTAGCTACAGACCTATAAGTTTACTTCCTACGTTATCCAAAATGTTTGAAAAAATAATTCTCAACAGACTAAAAGAACACTTACAAGTAACTAAAGCCATACCAAAGGAACAATTCGGATTCACTGAAAAACTTTCTACACTACACCAACTCCTCCGCATTACCGAACATCTTTATTCATCATTTCAAAAAAATATCACACAGTAGCAGTTTTCATCGACATAACACAGGCGTTTGATCGGACGTGGCATGAAGGTCTCATATACAAAATAAAAAAAATAGGCACTCCACATTATATCCAGTCCATCATTCAAAGTTTCATCAGTAACAGGACCTTTTCCGTAAATGTAAACAACCACCATTCCAACCAAAGACCAATTTTAGCAGGACTACCACAAGGATCACCTCTATCACCTACTTTATTTAATTTATATGTTGCAGACATTCCCAAACTTAACGACATCCACATTGCACAATTCGCGGATGATACAGCCTTCTATAACTCCGGTCTTTCACTTACTGATTGCAGCAACAAAGTTCAATTGTACCTTAACCTAATAGACAGCTGGGCTTCAAAATATAAAATCCAACTCAACCCAACCAAAACGGCCGCCAAGATCTTCACACTCCGTCCACACTCACCTCCGCGACCACTCATGCTAAACAATACACACATCAACTGGCTCCCTCTTAATACCCCAATCAAATACTTAGGACTGAACATGGACACAAAACTCAATTGGAAGCAGCATATAGATGCCAAAATCATTCAAGCCAAAATCAAATTAATACAACTAAAGCCATTAATACACAGATCCATCCCATTATCATATAATTCAGCATTATTAATATTTATAACAATAATAAGACCCTTGCTACTATACGCCTACCCAATCTGGTTAAATGCAGCAAAAACCAACCAAAGGAAATTACAAATAATACAAAACCCATTCCTCAGAATTATCTCAAACGCTCCCTGGTATGTCACCAACAAACAGTTACATAATGAATTCGACCTAGAGACTATAGACATCACATATCTAGCCACCAACTTCTTCTCAAACATATCCCAAATCCCTTCATTATCAGTTCAGAGACTCGGCAAAAACCCATCACATAGAACCCGAATACAAAATAAGTTTCCATTCCACATTTTTCTCAAAAAATTCTCTGATCTAGATCCCGACTAGAGGAGCCCCATGGGTAACCTCAATCCTTGTATTAGCTTTAAGTTTCAATTTTAGTATTAAGCCATCAAACATATGTAGAGTTATTTCAACTGAGCTATGTATTCACCATCTATGTCAAATAAATTTTTTAAAAAAACAAGATCTAAGCTCCCTATGGGTGTCCCGGCATGAGTATTAGTGTAGTGCATGTTGTGTGTGTGTGTGTGTGTGTGTGTAAGAGAGAAAGGGGTGAGTATAAGACAAGGAAGAGGAAGGAAAGATTGTAGACGTGGCTCGTTTGTTAGGATTCTGCTTCGGCATCCGCCTGGTGTTGATCGAAGAAACCACGGACAACTACCGATGAAAGCAGCCGGCAGCTAAAATTCTCCTCCAGACAGCGGCTGCATTCGACCTAGCTATTTAGCTCGTTTCAAATATCCTAACACCGTCGGGACTCAAACACTAGGAGTTTCCGATCAGAGGCACTGAATTGATATCAGTTGACGCCCTGGGCCACCTCACCCAGTAAATTGCTGCGAATAAGGGATGCGTCACTTAATCTTAATTAGCATTATATCATATTGTCACTGTCATTGCTTCATTTGTAGTCCAATCTAGAAATGGCATGCAAATCCACACAAATAAATCAATAAACATTGGCAATATTCTATCGATGAGTCGTCCCAACGTATTTCACTCCTTATCACGATGCTTCATTGGCCGAGAATCAGAGCTCGGCCAACGCATGAACCAGCGTAGTGGGAAGGCGTCCAAATGGTGACCGGATGGGCAGATGGAGCGAGTACCCCTACCCACGGGACCAGGCGTGGGTCACGCGCCAGTAGGCGGCCCAGTGGTCTGTCCACGCACTAACGCGAGGAAGAGAAAGCAGAGACGCGCCGAACTTATTTCAGAAATTGTAATGAAGTAATCATTGGAAATTTAAACTTCAGATTATCGTTCGTGGAAGAAACAGAAAACAGATTTCTCTAAAGAATATTTCAGTACGATAGTGAGCTTAAGTTTACATGAGAAAATGTTTTTATGGGCATAATATACACTTTAATCTTTCACGGCAGCTTTTCCAGTCGTTTAGGAAGTTGGTGAGAGTATTTGTCGTTTTATAGTTTCGGATCATTTTTCCCAATGTAATAGCGAAATTTGGCATGAAGGATGGATTTAACTATTCGCAAATCGCCAGTGATTTGTTGCTGTTCCGTACACTTAAAATTTAGACAGCCCTGAACTCATGTTTCTATATTCCCTAAATTCAAATATTGATCTGTATTTGGGAACGATGGTACAGCACCCACAAGAACTCTCATTAGTCTTCCGTTCGTTTAATTTGGTAATAATGAAAATAGTGGGCTGCAGTTGCAAAACTACTTCTGCCGAATGTGTGTGAAAAATGACGTCTTGGAGCAGCAAAAATTGGTTATTCTGAAACAACACGTGAATGTTGAAGCATTTCTCTTCGTTGCTTGAAAACAGCGATGACAAAAGCAGTGTCGCACAGGTTATGAGAATCTAGTCGTAACATTATGTGTGAGGAATTGCTTAAATTATGTCTTAAATTATGCACAAAGATTGAGTTCAAGCACAAAAACAATGTTTAAGAAAAATAAGGATTTACACATCACTCAGAAACTTTTTAAATATTTTTTTCAATGAATTACCAAATGAAATGAAGTTCAGATATTCAAAATGACGAAAAATTCAAGTTGTCATATAATTCAAAGTCGCAAACGGAATTTGCGTAGTTGATGGTGAAGTGCCCACTTCAAAATCTGCTTCTCAAGAGGTCTTCAGTACCAACCACGAAGATCGCGGATTTTGTACATCCAAATCATAGCTGGCACAATAAAAAACATTATCTGAATGAAAATTATAGACGCCAGCAGCTCTGACTGGTTGTCTCTGTGGTTTTCTGTAATCAGTTTCAGAGTGATGTAGGATCAATGCGTCAACAATAGGCTACTGACCACGTTCGATCCGTAACATTTTCTTGTTTTTACTTGCATTTCTAGGAGACGTTGCTTGGGTGGGTTTAACCAACGATTGAGCAGCCTGAAAGCCTTTTGTCAAGATCTACTATGACAACACCTTGAGTATCAAACTTCCTTCAACTATATCTCGTATTTGCATCATATGTTAAGAAAATAATTATGAATAATTATAGATTAAAAACGCACCTTTCTAAGATATGTAGTCAGTAGAAAACAGATTTAATATCTTTTTTCCTGTTTTGAAAAAATAGGTTTTTGCCGCAGAAAGTATACCAATGGTCTTAAAAAAGAGTATTGAACTGATAGTACTGAAATGGGCATAGGAAACTTCCCAATTCTGTTTATTATTGAAGTACAAAATCTTAAACTTGTCGTTTTGAGAACATCATAGGAAATAACGATGGCAAATATTAAATACAAAATATATTATTTTTAAATTTGAAATACTCTTGTTCACTTCTCATTCTTTACATATTTTTAAGAGTTTATTTGATCAGCATGTTCTCCATTTTGTGATTGACGGAATTGATTTCGGAGATTGACGGAGTTTCCGGGCACGTCAACTGAGAAGTTGTGTAAGAAGTTGTTGTTCCCCTAATTGTAGTGTATGTTTCTCCTCGGTAGGTGACAGTGATATTTCCCCACTGAATGGCGATATCCAGCGCCGACTTTCATGTTGGACTATGAGAATTTTCCTCAACCATGCACCTCTCACCAGCAAGGCACCGCCCAAAACTGGATATGCTCCAAGCTCCTGACATGTGTGGTAATGTATGAAGGTAAGTGTGTGAGTGTGTGTGTGTGTGTGTGTGTGTGTGTAAATAAGGTTGGAGCAAAGAGGAAGATGGAAGGAATTTTTTAAAATTTAAGTAGTATATGACAGTGTAGGGATCACAGAATTTTGAAAATGTGCACACAATTCCCTTTTCCCCATAGCACGTCATACGCAGTTTTTTGACGTAAAATAAATAAATAGGAAGAGGAATCAAAGATCGCGCGTGGTCTGCGGTCTGTTTGTTAGGATACAGCTCCAGCATTCGCCTAGTATTGATCGGAGCAAGGAAAAGATTCGATCAGAGCAGTCGGCGGCTAGAATTCTTCTCCAGGCACAGGCTGAATTCAACGTAGCTATTCAACTAGTGTCGACTGCCTCCCGTCGGGATTCGAACCGTAGGACATCCCGGTCAGAGGCACTGCAGTGGCATTCATTGATGCCCTGAGCCACCTAAGCCCGGTTTGTTATTTATCATTCCGGGAGAGTCTACTGCTAAGGCATAAGTCCCCTAAGGCTAGTGCATTTTTTTTATCGGGAGGTAGCGGTGATCTTCCCCCGCTGAATGGCGAGATCCGGCGCCGACCTACCGTTGGCTAACGGGGATTCCTCCTAACCAGGACTCTCCCACCAGAGGGGCACCGCCCCTGCCGGGACAAGCTCTAAGCTCTCGACCGGTCTCCCGGAATATGTGGTAGTGTAGTGCATGTTAGTGTGTGTGTGTGTGTGTGTGTGTGTGTGTGTAAGGGGGAGGATAGGACAAGGAAGAGGAAGGAAAGATCGTGCGCGGTCCGTGGCCCGTTTGGCAGGGTACTGCTCCGGTATTCGCCTGGTGTTGATCGGAGAAACCACGGAAAACTACGGATCAGAGCAGCAGGTTTGTAGAATTCCCCTCCAGACAGTGACTGAATTCGACCATCCCTCCACCGCCACCAGTGTGTTGCGAGGGGGGCACCACAGGGAGGACGCGCGGTGGCCGGCGGCTGGGAAGGCAGTGGGCTGCCCCCGTGGGCGGGGCGGCGGCCAGGCCCCATGTGAGGGAGGGGGAGGTGATGCGTGGGGATGCGTGCGCGCTCGCGGCCTTCATCTTTCCGACTTCGCAGCAGCCATCGGACGAGTTATGCTAATCGCGCGCGGGCGCAGCGGCCGGCCTGACCCACAGGAGCCACATGACGTCCACGAGAGCCATTTGCGCCATTTGCAAGAAAAGCGAAAGGAAAGTCACATTACGTAAATGTAAAATTGTAAACACACGCACACTCACAAATAAATAAATAAATAAATAAATAAATGTATATGTGTGTATGTGTGTATGAGTGTGAGTGAGTGTGTGTGTGTGTGTGTGTCATTGATCCCAATGAATAAGCTGATAAGTCATAAACACTTAATTCTACAGAAGAGCGAAAAACCTTTAACTGAATTAAATCAGGGATTAATGATATTCAAACGAAGGAGATATTAAAACAAAACTATGTGTGTGTCCTTGACCCCCAGTATATATATATATATATATATATATATATATATATATATATATATATATATTATCCTTGACGAAGCAAATTGACAAAGCAAGTTCACTTTGTCAATTTATTAAAACAACAATTAATTTAATCCTTAATAAATTTCTATCTCCATCTATATTCAAAAATGAACAAACATGGCGGGTAATAAGGACGAACAATATCTATACTAATAAAAGTGAATTCAACGAAATGTAATCGACATCGATTCCACAAAAAGGAGTGGATGAATAGATACGAAATATTTACAGGCTCCTCTTGAGGAAATGACGCAGTATCCTTGCTAAGTTTGGTAAAGATTAAGACAACACAAATACGGAAAATAAATAATTTAAATAATATTCTGGTTGATACACCACGATCATTATTTTTCACCTGTCCCTAAGAGACAGGTTCCTAATATATTCCTCCAGAGGCCAACAGCGCTAGGATCACCGAGTAAGCATAGGGAGGTGGCCGTGTGACCGATCTCCATAACAGTTGGCACTCTACGTTTCTCTCTGTTTTCACTGAGACTTTTATGCGGTTCGTTTTTTGTATCTCTACTAGAAGACGCTGCAGCACAAATGCAATTCCCAATCATGGGAACCCAGCTTCGTTACTGCTGAGCGTTGCCGTGTGACGCGGAACGAGGCCGAGGAGGCCAGGAGGAGCCAGCAGCGCAGCATGGAGAGAGGAGGAACGGAAAGAGAGAGGGGAGAGAAAGGGAGGGAAAGAGAGAAAGGGAGGGAAAGAGGAAAAGGGAGGGAAAGAGAGAGAGAGGGAGAGAAAGAGAGAGGGGAAGGGAAAAAGGAGAGGGAAAAAGAGAGGGGGAAAGAGGTAAAAAGACGGAAAAGAGAGGGTGAAGAGATAGAGAAAGAAGAAAATATAGAGAGGGAAGAGAGAGAGACGAAATGAGAGAGAATAGGGAAAAAGAGACAGGGTAAAACGAGAGGGGGAAGGTGAAAAAGAGACTGAAAAAGAAAGTTAAAAAGAGAAAAGGGTAAAAGAAAGGATAAATGGAGGGGAAAAGAGAAAGGGTAAAAAAGGGAGAAAAAGGGAGAAAAAGGGAGAGAAAAGAAAAAAGAGAGGGAAAAGACAAAGCGAAAAAAGAAAGTAGGGGAAAGGGAGAATGGGGAAAAGAAAAAGAAGGGAGAGAGAGAAGGAAAAATGATAGAAAAGGGAAATGAGAGGCAGGGGGTCAAAGGAAAATGAGAGAGGGGGGGAAAGGAAAGAGGGGAAAACGAGAAAGCGGAAAAAGGGAGGAGGGAATAGGGAGAAGAGGGAAAAGAGAAAGGGGGAAATGAGAGAGAGAGGGGGAAAGAGATAGATAAGGAGAGAAGAAAAGAGAGCGCGGGATAAAAGAGAGGAAGAGAAAAGTAGGTGGAAAAAGAGAGCTGGAAAAAGAGGGAGAGAGAAAGAGGGAAAAAGTGAGTGAGAAAAGAGAGAGAGCAGGACAACTGTCGGGTTCTGCTAGTGTCCTATAAAGAAGCTAATCAACTACAATGGCAATCATAAACAATATTCCCAACCGGATCACTTAAAATACGTAATGTTCAAAACTAGTATTTTCCATGGGGGTCGATACCGACCCCTTGAGAAGGGTAAAATTTTATCGGGAGATTAAGAGGAAGAGTCCAGTGAAGTGAAGATTAAAAGCTTGAGTCCAGGTTAATAGATTGACACAAACCGATTTACTAATTCACATTATGAAGATCACGTTTCCAAATATTTAAAAAAAATCCTTTTGATATGATTTTTTCACAGCTACAAAACATATAATAATTTATTACAAATTCTCTGCTCTTCTTCCGTCGATCGTTAGGATGGTGGCTTAAGAAATTCTAATTATTTAGAACTTCGTCACCGAAGAAAATGTTATTCGTAATACGCATTGCAGAAATGTTAAAGCCGGTTCTTAAAGAATTGTTAGATATACTGCATTTTGTAACGATAAAGATTACACGCATATTGACACATGTGGAAGAATCTCCGATTATTGGAAATTGAGATATTTATGAAAAAATTGCTGCGTGGAATTATCTCTTGGTCATTTTTGTGCAATTCTTCGTATTGTAATTATATATGATGAATATTATAGACGAAAATGTAAGAGGGTGGAAGAAGCAAACAATTATTTTAAATGAAGTTATTACAAGTCGAAGGTTGAGAATCTTAATTCAAAATTAATGGAAAAAAATTCAGGGAAGAAATTTTTTTATTTTTCCTTTTTGTTCGTGAAAAATGTATATTTTGAGTTACATTACTGAAGCACCGTAATTAAGTTTTTGTATTTATAATAGTTGTATCTAATAAATGGATTATCCATTTTTCCTTCTTAAGAGTAAAAAAATGCATTCTCGATATTACTTTTAAACATGTTTTCCTTGGACTTTCAACAGCCATGTTTCAGAAGAAGCCATTGGATTAATATTATACAATTTCCTGTTTGTGCCTTAAAACAAATAGTAATGATGCCAAAACGGCTCGTTTAGAACAGAAGGACGCTAATTTCTGCATCAGAACGTATAAAACACACAGAATACAAATTTCCAAAACTACCTATGTGACTTTCTTAATTAGTGCTTACTGAACCCATTGACTCGATTACATTATTAAAAGGAGCTCCCACGACCACCCGCCTAGCCCAAGACGCACACCATCACTAAAAGGTAACGGGTTCATAATTGTTTTCTGAGGAAGATGTGGCCGTTAAATGCCCACGCCCATCGGGAGAGCTAATCTTGCCAAGAGGCCAGGTACTCTTGGGGTGACCAGCCTTGTGTGTTGCACGGCCGACCACACCCAGACTGCGAGTGCTATGTAGGAGGGGCTCCGCCATGACTTTGCAACATCTGGGTTCGAAGACCGACATTGGGAAGGACTTTCCTACTGCATACGACGCAAATCCTTTCATACATTTTTTTATATTTCGTGACCAAACTTATTAATTAAATAAAGGTAAAGAATATATCAATAAAACAGAGTTGGATGTTGAAATATAAGAGCAAATGTTTGTTGCTATTGAGATGTTAAAGCAGAAAAGTGAAAAAAATTCCTTTTCATTTATATTGCAATTCAAATACATAATTAAGAATATACAATGCCTTATGTATAATTTTAGGTACCGAAACGCTACCCAAATTAATTATTAATTTAATGGAAATCCTTGTATATTTATGATCTAATTTAATAATTATTCCCGAGATACCGGAACGCCGTTCCGTCGCGTTCCGCCAGAAATCAAGCCCTGAGAATACGTATTCTTTGAATACATAAAGTAAAATGGCAAAGTAAACATTATATTGCCAAATTGTTGTTCCTTTAGAATTATATGCTATTCAAAGCTTTTAAAAGGAGTATTTTCAATTTATAAACTTTCATTAGAATTACGGCATTTGAAGCTGAAAAGTTTTATAGGTCAAGGTCGTGAAATGAGGTAGAAAATTAAACTTTGTGACATATCACGTTCAATATAAAAATATTACTTCCTTAATAATTACGCTAACATCATTGATAATATTGACTGTTAGGTCGACATCTAAATTTTAATTGACGCCCACACTTTAATATACAGGTTATGTTAATTCATGTGCATTTTTATGGACAAACAAGGTCGCAATTACGAATAAACAAGTACGGAGATGACACGATTCATAAATGTAAGTAATTAGTTCCATATCAGACACTGAAGAAAGTAGTTCATGAAATTAGCAGCAATATTTGCGAGACTTTTAGTAATAAGCAGAAGTTACATTAATTGATCTTCTGTGGCAGTGTTCTTATCTTCAAATACGAGTACGAAAATGTGATGTAGATAACCAGGTTTTATACGAGTAGAATTTATGATGTGAAATATCAACTACATGTTCGTGTGAAATTGAAACTTCTATTCATTGAGAAACGCACAAAATATTGATTGATGTATCAAACTTCCTTGACGAGGCATAATTAAACAAAAGTACTTTGAATTTTGTTTATCAATTTTCACTGTAAAATATGCAATGGGGTAAAATGAACTGTGAATGTTCCACGAACACGCCTTCCATAACGGAATTAGTTTAAATGAAGGGAAAAACAGCAATTTACATGGGCGGAGCACAGACGCACTCTCAGAAGGCGGCAGTTCTCTGCAAGCGGGAGCAATTTAGCGGTTCTCTTGCATTTGTTCTGGGAGACGTCGGACCTTGACTTTTTGGGACGAACCAGGTGGTCGGGCGGGCGGACAGACAGATGGCGAACCGAGGAGGTGGGTACGCTGCACTGACGCGAGTGGGTCGATTGCGAGTGGGTGGTACAAAGCATGGGTTACGCCCGCGACATCATCCGGCCTCTAACCGGGCACCTCTGAGACAAATTTTACCAGTAGCTGAAAATATTGCATTGTCTCTTGCTAACGATGTTAGACTATCTTTTAACACTGAGTTCATTTATTTTATATGTAATATCTAACGTTCGAACAATTTGACGGATAGTACTTAATATCATGAAGCGATTAAATAATACAAATATGAATTAATACAATAATTAAAATTAATGAATTTATATTTTTAAGTAATGGTAAATGTGTACTCCATTTTTGGTGAAACACGTGTACCGTTGCGTTTTCTTAACGGGACGGTATTCGTATCTTACGTTCGTATGCAGTCAAATCGTATTCATTACTATATGCGTCTTAATGCTAAATGTTGTTTCAACAAAAATTATGCGCAACTATCGAAATTAGCGCAACATACAAAAGGAAAGGAGTATTTTAGTCTAAAATTCAACTGCATCCAGTCTATTAGGCAAGCCGGTTTTTAGAAGCTCAGTTATCAATATGTAACATTTCGTTTTAGAATGGAAATAATAGGTAGTTGGCTGATCAAACACCAATCTTATTCTTTGACTGACGTAACGCAAAGTTCCACTTTTAAGCTTATCTCACTGAAAAGCTTCCCTGCTGTTTTTGGATCTTTCGTAAACGAGTGAGTTGGATGAAATCAGGTCTTTTTGCAGCACCTCCTTAAAAAGATGTCTGGCCTCCATCAAATGGGTCAAATTCATCAACGAAGCGGTTCCAATTAAGTGGACAAAACTTTGGGTTGAGAGAACACGTTTGAGAAATGAACGCCGTTTTGTGACATTGTGTGCGTTTGCAAAGAGCAAGTATTACTAAAGTTGACTTATAATTTTTATTATGTCTATTACTTATCTATTCAACACCATATAATTACTTCATCAAGATTTCATAAACTGCGAGTGTACAAATATAACAAAATTATTACGTATTGAGGTTTAAATTAATTGTAACTTCGAAAAATGGATAACTAGTTTATAATTTCTATCCTATTTCATGATCATCGTGTATACTGGGGCAGCTAATTTTCCCCTTTTCTCAAAGAATAGAAAGTCTACAGATGTGTATAAGGCATTAATGGAATAATTTTTCGATGATATCAAAAGAAAAGTTACGCAAATTGTACGCACGTAGTTAGCACGACCCCCAAAGGAACTCGCTCCCCTCCCCATTGATTGATTGATTGAAGTTAAGAATGACAGGCTGATCAACTCAGCCATCTAAAACGCGGGCGCCACTGATAGTGCGATAACAGCTGGCATTCTCGATCCCCTCTGTGACAGCGGTGTATTGCAGGCGCCCACTCGCACGTGTGAAAATTCTGCATTGGTTTACTTACGTATGTTGCTACAACTTCATTTCAGTCACATGAAAATTATACTGCAATTAAGTGATAAATGAATAATTATTATAATGAAATGAAACATCGCAGATAGACATTTTCATAACCCACAATACAACAAAGCAAATTTTCTGAACAATTTTACTAGATCGTAGATTACACCGATTTTTTTCGCCGATATATCTTGTTGTCACTGTAAACGGACAACGGGCCCCCTCCCCATATACACGTACACATTATGATTGCAAAACTACTTACATAATTTAACACCAATTAACTGTTTTCCAGTGACATCAGATTTACGATTCTTAGAAAATACTAGAAGACATGTTCGTGTCGCAGTCGCCGATCTCAACTACTGCAAATAGTCGACCAAGATGTTACGTCCTCTACGTAAGCCATTTCACAGCAAGGACACCACTCCACCCCGCCCTCCCACGCCCCTCGCGGCCCCGCCCCGCCCCACTCCATGCCACGCTCCACGCCACGCTCCACGCCACGCCCCACGCCACGCCACGCTCCACGCCACGCCCCACGCCACGCCACGCTCCGCGCCACGCTCCGCGCCACGCCACGCTCCGCGCCACGCTCCGCGCCACGCCACGCTCCGCGCCACGCTCCGCGCCACGCTCCGCGCCACGCTCCGCGCCACGCTCCGCGCCACGCTCCGCGCCACGCTTCGCGCCACGGACGGACCTCGCCCGGCCGTTTCATTCCCAGCCTCTCTGCTTCCCATTTTCCCCTCGTCACTTCTGTCCACCCTGGCCTAAGCCTTTACCGACTCGTCTCGTCCAACCCCCGAACCACCACCGCCTGACTCTTCCCACCGTCCCCTGCCCCTCACCGCACAGCTCTACCCCATCCCTCCTAGTTATGTTCCGCCCCGCCCCGCGCCGTCCCGCCCACCCCACAGACGATGCTGTTCGCGTTTGAAACAGCGCCCCACGTAATTCACGCCGCCTCGTTGCCGGTCGAGTGTGAGAGAACACGCCTACGATATCGAAGGGCACCGACACCGCCAGAGACCGGTCGAACGCTCGGCCGGGCGGTAATTTACGAAAGCCGTTCGCCGGCCGACAGTCGTCTGCTGCCAGGCGACGACCGCTACATGGTAGGTGGAGATGAAGGAAGGAGGGGACTTTGGGAAGAGGTGGTGGTGGTGGTGGTGGTGGTGGTGGTGGTGGTGGTGGTGGTGGTGGTGGTGGTTTCGATGAAGAGGAAGAGAGGAAGTGTGTGTTTAGATATACAATATTATTCTTGGACAAAGTAGCAAAACCCCAAAAGTTGTAAAGGTTATTGCAATACGATGAGTTAAGGAATTTATAAGTACCCCCTC
Source organism: Teleogryllus occipitalis (assembly GCA_011170035.1). Taxonomy (NCBI): domain Eukaryota; kingdom Metazoa; phylum Arthropoda; class Insecta; order Orthoptera; family Gryllidae; genus Teleogryllus; species Teleogryllus occipitalis. Next base: position 7,734 of record BLKR01003236.1, on the reverse strand, counting down.
CCAAAAAATGATTTAATAAATATTATTACAATACACACGCTTCAACTCTCACGGATGACGAAAAAACACGAAACTTGGTCCCAAGCCATTCGGTATCTTCGTTTTCATACAGTTGTGGAATTCTTCTTTATTGGTATATTGTATCCTTACTTATTGGTTTCACTGATTAGTGATTCGGGGTGTGTCAACAGGCCCCTAAGGTCATTAGTCCCATAAGTATAGTGATTGTTTTCTTTGCGCGTGCCGGTGATAATCTTCCCGCTGGATGGCGTGGTCCGGCGCCGACCTACGTCGGCTTGCGGGGATTTTCCACAGCCAGGTATCTCCCACGGACGTGGCACCACCCCACGCTGGACAAGCTCGAAGCTACCGACTGCCCTCCCGGTAGAGCATGTGAGCAAGCGTAAGTAAGGGGGAGTACAGGACAAGGAAGAGGAAAGAAATATCACTCGTAGTCCATGGTGCGTTTGTAAGAGTACTGCTCCGGCATTCGCCTGGTGTTGATTGGAGGAAAGCCGGAAAACTACTGCTCAGACCAGTCGGCCGCTAGAATTATCCAGACAGCGGCTGAATTTGGCCTAGCTAACAAGCTAAATCCTGCCACCGTCGGGACTCGAACTGTTGGACCTCTCGGTCAGATTGATCCTCAAGTTCACCTTTACCAGTCTTACTTATTGGTGTACGAGCGAAATTGCAAGTAATGGTTGCATTGTTTTAGTCAGAAAACATCAGAGATACGTAGACGAGAGGCATATCCGCGCGATCAAAATGTAAATAGGCTGCAGAATATACAGAATGACAATACAAAATTAGATGTAACTAGCGGCGTGCAGCAGCAAAAACGTAGCTGACAAAAATATGTTTTCCAGAAACTAGCATGTATATTATCAGTTATTTAAATATCAAAAACATTGCTCTTCCGTATTACATCTCGTGAATATTAAATATTGAGTGGAGTGGCTTCTTCCTTAGAAAGTTGTAGAGGCAACGAAAACTGTGTCGAAAGTAGTGGCGCAGTGAATAAGAGAATGCAGTCAGTCCGCGTAGTATGAGAATAGTCGAAATAAGACAATCAAATATTTGCATTTTCAACCCAAATGGAAACTTTTCGGGATTTTTTCCGAATTCCGGAGTATCTAAAAATAGTAGTTGAAACAATTAGTTTATAAATGTTAAGCTTTATTTTATGAGTACATGTTTTGAAAACGAGCGACGTTGAGAGCATGTTTTCATATTTCAACGAATGCAATAAATCAACATTATAATCAAGTTGCGCACGCTCTTTTTTTGTTTAACAGGATTATAAATATTTAAGAGAATCAAACTGAATTTTGCGAAACAACTTTCTGGTGACGCCTCGAATACTTGACATCTGTATGAGAAAATGGTGGCTGGTTGTTCCGTTTGCCTCCCCCCGATTCTTTCGCTGCGATTGGCAGGATGAGTGATGACGCAATCATTGGTGCCGTAAAATCTTATACGTCATCATTTGTGCCGTAAAATCCCCGATTATGATCGATTTCTTGCAACCGAAAAGGTCGTTTAAAATGCTGGAATAGAAAATAATCATAGACATCTCTCACATGGCCGAAGCTGCTTAGTTGACTTTTAGTTTCTGAGCGCATTGGATATTAGCACGAGTAATATAGATATTGCATTTTTTTTCTGATATCTTGGGTACCTCACGACCCCTGTCACAAGGCGGAGGGTACATTTTCTTTCAATTTTTGAGCACTTTGGGAATTACAAATATAAACAACTTCAACATTTGGACACTCCAAAACGATAAAGAGTAATTTTAAACGTTACCAGACCAAAATAAGTTAAGCTGGTATTTTGCGTGGAACATACAAATTCGTGTATGATCCGCAACCAAACACGTAAAATTATATTTCTTCCCGTTTGCGCGCGTTTATTAAAAAATACTTGACTATATTGTGGGAAGCCTAGGAGAAAAAGAATACCAATTATGTGAAACTATGTAACGAAATAAATGTCCCCAAGAGACACCGAGAATGCCTATTTTGTTTATGTAGACAGTATTTTAAGAGGAATTGAATAAAAGAACATTGAACGTGGAAGGAGATATTGTTTATAAGACTCATTCGCTCACTATTATTAATCTGTGTCGCAGGGCGTTCTAGTGCCAATATGAGGCTTAGACGTTGTCACCCTGCGATTGGCAACGGTGGACATTTACACCATCTCATTTGCGATCTGAAGCATCATTCCATCCACAATACTCATATCTCATCATTAACGGCAAAACTTGTCAAACCATGTGTGCGGAGAATTCGCATATAGACATTTGATTTTCAGAATAATTGCACGTCCATTTAAACGAAACAGAAAACAATGAAGTGGAGCAAAAAGCGGCGAGCTGCGAAGGCGCGTGCGCGGCCGGGCCGCGGTCGTGGTCGTGGGCAGGGAGGGGTTCAAACGCCGCTCGCCTCCGCTGCCCACGGGGGTCGCGTGGGGCATCGGCCCGCGGACGCACGCCTGCCCTTATCGGGAGCAGGGCGAGGTGAAGGCGGAGCAGGGCGCGGCCGGCGCCTGGAGGCGGCGCTGGCCACTGGCCGGGCACTGGCCTCCGACCAAGGCAGGCCCATTTCACCACTGTGGCACCGACATATAGCTTTGACCCCGCTGAATAAGCTGGTAAGTCCAAAAATAACTGCGTTTTACACGAGAGCAAAAAACAACTGTCAACTGAAGGAAATCAGGGATTAAGGATATTTAAACAAAGGTAATATTCAAAAGAAACTGTTTGTATGTTTCTTTTGAATACAAAATATCATTAATCCCTGATTGATAGCATTTGTTTAAAGTGTTTTCTTGCTCACCTGTAAAATGAAGTTCTTTTGACGCATCAGCTTTTTCACAGAGGTCAAAGATATGTCATCGCCAGCATCGGAAAATGAGCTGGAAATTGGCGCCTCCAAGAAAGGGAAGAGACTATTGTTACGATATCAATATATAAAACTTGGTACGATTATCAATTCGTAAGAAACAAGCAATTGAGAGATGTTGCGTCGTTGCTATGGACGCAAGTTTTTAGAGAGACTGGCTCGGGTTCGTAAGAAATGGATGCCTGAATATAGGTCGAGATATATTAAGTGATATTCTGGTTTAAATACCCAAATAGAAGTGATTTCAAGAGATTAGAAGTTTAGCGAAACCTTGTGGAAGGTATTTAAGAAGATTAATCGGTGGTTCTAGAAAACGGAACAAGATATCCGCGGAAGCGGAGCAGGTAATAGTTTGCCAATTGATTGTGGTAATCTGAATTCACGAGCAATTTATTTTCGTTGTGTTGGAACTTAAAGTGTTTTATTTAAAATTGTCACAAGAGATAGGTGAACTGACAGCGATGTTTGGGTAAGTGAAAAACAGCAGCAGCTGAATTTATTGGAGATACCAACGGATGCAGGCATCTACGCATCCTTACACTGCTACGGGACGTAAGTTCATTAGGTACGTAAAAAATATAATAAATTGGTAAATGTTGTCAGTGAGTATTTCTTCCGGATGCATCAATTACCGAGTTCTTTAGTCTCGTAAATGTAGTGCATGTTACATCCTTGGAGACAGCGGTGTTACTCCCCGACTGAAAGGTGGAATCTTGCACCAGAATACACGTGGTCTTGCAACGTTTCCCCTCCAGGTATCTCCCAAAAACGGACCATCACCACCTCGGCGGAGACAGGTTCTAAGTTCCTGACTAGCCATGTGTGTGTGTGTGTGTGTGTGTGTGTGTGTGTGTGTGTGTGTGTGTGTGTGTGTGAGTGAGTGAGTGAGTGAGTGAGTGAGTGAGTGAGTGAGTGAGTGAGTGAGTGAGGGAGTGAGTGAGTGAGTGAGTGAGTGAGTGAGGGAGTGAGTGAGTGAGTGAGTGAGTGAGTGAGTGAGTGAGTGAGTGAGTGAGTGAGTGAGTGAGTGAGTGAGTGAGTGAGTGGGTGAGTGAGTGAGTGAGTGAGTGAGTGAGTGAGTGAGTGAGTGAGTGAGTGAGTGAGTGAGTGAGTGAGTGAGTGAGTGAGTGAGTGAGTGAGTGAGTGAGGGGAGGAAATAGGGGAAGAGGAATGGAAACGGATGAGAAATGAAAGTTCGTGCGCGGTTCACGACTCGTTTGTTAAGATGCTGGTCAGCCTGCTCAGGATTCGCCTGGTATTTAACTAGAAAACAATGGAAACTAATGAGAACAGTCGGTTACAAGAATTATCCTCCAGGCAGAAGCTGAATCTGACCTAGCTATCTAGCTAGTGGCGAAAAACAGCTGTCAGGACTCGAACCCCAGGAACACCCGGCCAACAATGATGCGAATGCAACGGTATTACTGTTGAACTATCACAACCGTAATAAAACAATAAGGGGAGGGGTCATTTTTTTTTAAATGGAAGGAAATATTTATTTAAATCAATTTTGGTGATTCGGGTAATAGGGATTCATACAAATCCTTCAACTTTTTAATTTAACGTGTTTTTTAAAATTTTAATTTATAATTCGAAATTAAACCATATAAACAATATTTGATTTAATTTTCTTCCTATTACTTAAATTTCTAACAAAAATAGTTTGCATATATATAAAGACCTTCGAAATAACAGATGTATATACAGGAAAGTACGGAAAATACTAGACAATCTATATTTAAAGGGAAGTACGGACACTAAATTACTATAAATTGAAGAAGATATTTTCCAAATATTTTTAATATATTACAGGTTTCTATTCTAGGCAAGATTTTATCATCTTCCATTCTGAAGTTTTTTATCAGTATAAAAAGATTTGATCTCGAGAGATCTCTTTAAGAAAATATTGCAACAAAAAATTAAAAAATGGCAGAGAGGAATTTCTTTTAGCTGGAAAAGTCTGGTAGTTGCTGGCTTACAGAGATCGTGACATTATTCTCGAAAATAGAAATGTTGATTAAACATCTGGCACGAAAGGTGCAACACTTCTACTAAATAGTAGAAGTACTAAATTGTAGAAAGGGACAGGGTTTGAAGTGAAATACATGAGCAACGCTTGTTATGTGTGCGGGAGGCTGGTGAAACCACTATGCAACCGAAATCAAAGCAATATTTAACGACACCGTTGTATTTGGGCTATGGATGCGTGAAGCCTTCGAAGTCGGCCAGCAGCTGGCCAGCGCGCGTTGCCAGGGCTCACCAAGGCAGTGTAAGCAGCCACTGGAACGCGAGTCGGGCCACTGCCGGTGACGTCACCGCCTGAATGTTAGGAACCACGGGCGCCGGGTCATCAGACTTCATTTTGGGAGTGTGAACCTGGGATTTTGTGATTGTGTACGAGAAATTATGTCTACGCCTATTATGTCCTACGGATATAAACTATACGCTATAAATTTCTTGGACATTGGTGAACTCGACTACGAACTGTACTACTGATTGATTCATTCATTTTTTCGTGTTTTCGGGCGCGTCAACTGCTTCGGTCATTAGTCCCGTTAGTGTCATGCATGTTTTTTTCCTCGGGATATTGCGGTGATCTTCCTCCGCTGGATAGCGAGATCCGGCACCGACCTACCGTCGGCTAGTGGGGTTTCTCTCTAACCAGGACTCTCCCACCAGCGGGGCACCGCCCCAGTCGGGATAAGCTCTAAGCTCCCGACCGGTCTCCCGGAATATGTGGTAGTGTGGTGCATGTCAGTGTAAGTGTAAGAGGAGAGGATAGGACAAGGAAGAGGAAGGACAGATCGCGCGCGGTCCGTTGCCCGTTTGTTAGGGTACTGCACGGAAAACAACCGATCAGAGCAGCCGGCCCCTAGAATTCTCCTGCAGACAGTGACTGAATTCGACCTAGCTGAAAAGCTAATGTCGAAAATCCTGCCGCCGTCGGGACTCGAACCTAAGACCTCCCGGTCAGAGACGCTGCAGTGACATCATTTGATGCACTGAGCTACCGCTACCGGTAACAGTATCTTCTAGTGGCGGCAACCGTACTTAGTACATCTTTTGGATATATTGTTAAAGCCATTGTTATCGGTACGAGTTGGGTCTTCGGAATTGTAAAAGTGCACAATAAAAATGTGTACTGATTATTTCTGGTGTATTTTTTGGACAAAACAATTTGTACACGTCAGAAATTATCGGTACAGAAACACAAAGAGTTTTTGTTCTAGACGAAGCCTTTGAAAACCCACCCAAAATACTGAATGTCAAATAGGAAGACTGGCACCATTTACATTTTACTGCGCTGACTATGTACTAATATCTTCTGATCAGTCTCCTAAACGGAAATTTCATTCTCTGGATGTCAGGAGGTCCCTTAATCGGCGAAGATACAATAGGTAGAAATGGATCCTTTAGCATGTTTCACTAAATCGTGTACACTCGGTACTATCGTTGACAGATTAAAAATTTCCCCATTCTCTATGCAAAAATTGTACATCACATTGTAAGCAAATGACTATGTAAGCGAGTAATAACGTAGCATCTGTGCCTCCTTTTTTAGGTCCAAGTACTTAAGAAAAATGTACTGAACTGAATTAAAGATATCCTTGTAATAAGTTACGTTTGAACATTCGAATAAAGGATAACTCGGGTAGCTTTCTTCCTCCAGGGTTGCTGTTCAAAATAATACTATCCAAATGTATTTATGTATTTAAGGAACATTTTTCTTTTCTTTAGTTCCAACCTGTATTCCATACCTTAACGGAAAAGGAACGGAAGCAATTTTTTACGATAGTCAACGCGGAGCGGCTGCGATTGTCCAGATCCTGAAGTGCATGCTCCACTTTTTGTCGACCCGGCCGTCTCCTTGTCACGTTTCCGAGAGGCCGTGATGCAAGGCCCATTATAACGGCGAAGCGGGTCCTCGGGCGCTGCTTCCATATTTTACGTGAAGAACAGGGGTGAGGTGAAGAGATGGGCAGAGGAAGAAAGAACGAGGTGGGGGAGAGGGAGAGCGAGACGGAGGAGAGCGAGGTAGGGAACAGTGAAGTAGGGAAGAATGAGATAGGGAAAGGTCAGGTAGGGAATGGTTAAGCGAAGATCATGGTGAAGTGGGGGAGTTGGGTACGGTGATAGAAATAACTATATGGAAAGTATGGTGAAGTGGAGAGAGATGGGGAGGGCGATGATGTTGATGTGGAGGGAGATATGGAGGGCAGGATGAGGTAGGAGGAGATCGGGAGATCGGTATTAAGTGCAGTGGAAATGGGAGGATACGGAGAGGCCAACGCGGAGGGCAGAGTAAAGTGAGGGAGCTAGAGAAGAATAATGTGGAAGAATGTACGTGGTGGGTAAGGTGGACGTGAGTTACGTGGTGGGAAACAAAGTGGAGGAAGGCGAGGTGGCGGAAGACGATGAGGGCGAGAACAGGGTGGGGTGGCGTGGGGATTGGGGAGGACAGGGTAAAGTAAGTGAAGAGGGAAGAGAGAGACGGACGGCAGGGTGTAGTGCGGAGGACTGGAGGCAAGTGATTGTTGTGTGGCTGCGAGGGCGGGCGGGCGGACAAAGGCGCTGCCCGCTGGTCAGCAAGCCCGAGGCGCGGGCGCGGGCGGGGGCGGGGCAGGCGCTGAATGGCGTCGCGCTCAGCAGACAGCTCGGGCGACCGCTTCTTGCGGGACAATCGCTGATTCATCCGGCGCGCCGCGCAAGCAGGGACCATTCGTGGGAGGCAGACGACGCTGCCTCCCTCGACGGCATCGCCACCACCATCGCCACACCACCGCCGCCGCCATCGCCGCCACCGCCGCCACCGCCGCCGCCACCGCCG